>VMDR010001760.1:0-112452 GCA_007922815.1 Macrotus californicus
AATGTTCAATCACTATGTTGTAGACCTGAAGCTAATATAATATTGTATATCAATTATAATTGAACAATAAAATTTTAAAAACTGTTAGAAATTTATATACCCCACTTTCAACAATGGATAGAATAAATAGGACATCATTAAGGAAATAGAAAATTTGAACTATGCTGTAATTCAGTTAAACCAGTCAGACATATAGAGAACACTCCACCCAACAACAGCAGGATAACATACTTCTCAAGTGCACATGGAAGATTTTTCAGGATAGACCATATGTTAGGTCACGAAACAAATCTCAATAAATTTCAAGTCATACAAAGTATCTTCTCCAACCCCAGTGGAATAAAACTAGAAATCAATAACATGAAGAAACTGGAAAATTCACAAATACATGGAAATTAAACAACACACCCTTAAACAACCAGTGATTCAAAGAGGAAACTACAAGAAAATTAGAAAATACTTTGAGATGAGTCCAGATGAAAAAACATATATACCAAAACAGATGTTTTGCATCCTCCGTAACAGATGCAAAGAAAGCAGTGTGTGGAAGGAAATTTATAGCTGTGGACACCTACATTAAAAAACAGAAAAGGTGCCCTGACTGGTGTGGCTCAGTTGGTTGGGTGTCATCCCGCAAATAAAAAGGTCACTGTTTTGATTCCCAGTCAAGGCACATGCCTTGGTTGTGGGTTCAGTCCCTGGTTGGGGCATGTATGAGAGGCGACTGATCGATGTTTCTCTTTCACATCGATGTTTCTCTCCCTCTCTTTCTCCCTCCCTTCCCATCTCTCTAAAAATAAATAAATAAAATCTTTTTAAAAAAGATTATCCAGTGAAAAGCAAACCCACAGAATAGGAGAAAATATCTGCAAAGCATATATCTGTTAAGGGGTTAATATCTACAATATATGGAGAACTCCTACAACTCAACAACAAAATCAACCCAATTTTTTAAATAGGCAAAGGACTCGAATAGACATTCCTCCAAAGAGGTTATAAAAATGGCTAATAAGCACATGAAGAGATGCTCAATATCATTAGTCACTAGGGAAATGCCAACCCAAACCACAATGAGATAATACTTCACCAGACTTCTGGTCAGGATGGCGGCATAGGCAAACATGGCTCACCTCCTTGCACAACCACATCACAATTACAACTAAAATATAGAACAACCATCACTCACAACGGTCAGAAATTGAGTTGAATGGAAATCTGATAACTACAGAATTAAAGAAAACACATCCATCCAGACTAGTAGGAGGAGTGGAAACATGGATAGGGCTGGTCCCACACCCATGTGTAATGGATAAAAATTAGGCAGTAATATCTTGGGAGTGAGGAATCGCAGTCCAACACCAGAACCCCCAGCCCAGGATTCCAATGCCAGGAAGATAAGCCCCCATAACTTCTGGCTGCAAAGATCCATGGGGATTGAGTTGGTGGAAGAAATTTCTGGATTCCCAACCAGTGCTTCTTAAAGAACCCCAAAATGGACTTAATCAGACACTCCAGCACCAGGGTAGCAGCTTGAAAGGCACCAATGGCATCCTGGGAGAAAGTGAAGAGTCTGGCATGAAGGAGAGAGCTGGGGGACAGCCTCCACCCAGATAGAAAGGCAAGCCATGGCCCTTTTTCTGAACTCTCCCCTCAGAGAACCACTGCTAGTGCCATGTCTGAGACACCATCAACCTGGCTAACACTGTTTGCCTTCCCCCAGGAGATCTCAGAAACTCTGTTCTACCCAACTTACAGGTCCACCCATGCTGCTTTTCCATATGAATGCCTAGTGTTGGATCATGTTTCACAACTTCCTAAATCTTCTCAAATAAGCAACAGCGGCCTCAGTGAGCTCCCAGACCCAATACCTCTTACTAAGGGACCACAGGCCTGGCATTAGCAGCTACCAGCCTAGATTCATACTTTGACTTCTCCTGGGACTCTCCAAGCCCAGCAAAGTAGCATCCATCTCAGATTGTTTTCTATCTCAGGTAGGGTGGCCCTAGGCAAAACACAGGTGGGAGCTGACCTTGGCCTGCATCACCCAGGAAACTGGAGAGCCTGCATACCCACTGGACAACTACAGACTACATCAGAGTACCACCACCTTGCTTCTGCACAGCTGATCCTCCACAGAGGGTGGAGGTTGGTCGTCAGTGGTCATAGGTAATCCTTGCAGCTGACAGGCCTGATTAAATCCTTCCCATTGACCTGCCAACCATAATCAAGGCTCAACTACAAGAGACGGTTGTACTCAGCCCACACAAAGGGCACACATCCAGTACCCAGCTTGGGTGATAGGGGAGGCTGTGACTGGACCCTGCAGGACACCTGCTACATTAGGCCACACTACCAAGACAGGGAGTCATAGTAACTCTATCTAATACATAGAAACAAGTACAGGGAGGCTGCCAAAATGAAGAGACAAAGAAACATGGCCCAAATGAAAGAACAGATCAAAACTCCAGAAAAAGAACTAAACAAAATGGAGATAGGCAACCTATCAGATGCAGAGTTCAAAGCATTGGTTATAAGGATGCTCAAGGAACTTAGTGAGAACCTCAACAAGATAAAAAAGGTCCAGTAAGAAATGAAGGATACACTAATTAAAATAAAGAACAATTTACAGGGAAGCAACAGTACAGTGGATGAAGCTGAGAATCAAATCTATGATTTGGAACATAAGGAATCAAAAAACAGCCAATCGGAACAACAAGAAGAAAAAAGAATCCAAAAAACAAGGATATTGTAACCAGCCTCTGGGACTACTTAAAGCATTCCAACATTCGCATCACAGGGGTGCCAGAAAGAGAAGAGAAAGAGCAAGAAATTGGAAATCTATTTGAAAAAACAATGAAAGAAAACTTCCCCAATTTGGTGAAGGAAATAGACATGCAAGTCCAGGAAGCACAGACAGTCCCAAACAAGAGGGATGCAAAGAGGCCCACACCAAGACACATTGTAATTAAAATGCTAAAGGTTAAAGATGAGAAAATCTTAAAAGCAGCAAGAGAAAAGCAGTTAGTTACTTATGGGGGTGTTCCCATAAGACTGTCAGCTGATTTCTCAAATGAAACTTTGCAGACTAGAAGGGATTGGCAAGAAATATTCAAAGTCATGAAAAACAGCGACCTACAGCCAAGATTGTTCTACCCAGCAAAGCTATCATTTAGAATTGAAGAGCAGATAAAGAGCTTCCCAGATAAGAAAAAAACTCAAGGAGTTCATCATCACCAAACCACTATTATATGAAATGTTAAAGAGACTTATTTAAGAAAAAGAAGATCAAAACTATGAACAAGAAAATGGCAAAAAATACAAATCTATCAACAAGTGAATCTAAAAAACAAGCAAACAAGAAGAACGGAGACAGAATCATGGATACAGAGAGCATTTTGATGGTTGCCAGATGTGAGGGTGGTATGAATGAGTGAGGAGGACAGGGGATTAAGAAGTACAAATTGTCAACGGCCATACCACCCTGAACGTGCCCAATCTCATCTGATCTTGGAAGCTAAGAAGTACAAACAGATAGTTACAAATAGCCATGGGGATGTAAAGTACAGTATAAGAAAGGGAGCAGCCGAAGAACCTATACATGACCCAGGGACATGAACAGTGGTGTGGGGATTGCCTGAAGGAGTGGGGGGTGCTGGGTAAAGGGAGGCAAAGGGGGCAAAATTGGGACAACTGTAATAGCAAAGTCGATAAAATATAATTAAAATTTTTTTTAATACCTCACATCCACTAATTGGCAACAACAATAATAATGATAACAATAACAACAACAACATACTGGTGTGGGTGTGACAAAATTGCACATGGCAGGTAGGAATGTAAAATGGTGATCACTGTGGCAGTTCCTCAATAAATTAATCATAGAATTACCATATGACCTAGCAATTCCATTCCTAAGCACATACCCTCCAAAGTTGAAGACAGGTATTCAAACAAAAACCTGTATACTTGCCCTGGCTGGTGTGACTCAGTGGATTGAGCGCCGGCCTTCAAACCAAAGGGTTGCTGGTTAGATTCCCAGTCAGGGCACATGTCTGGGTTGTAGGCCAGGTCCCTAGTCGGGGGCACATGAGAGGCAGCCACACATTGATGTTTCTCTCCCTCTCTTTCTCTCTCCCCTCCCCTCTGTCTAAAATAAATAAGTAAAATTTTTTTTAAAACCCTGTATACTAATGCTTATAGTATCTCTATTTATAATAGCCAAAAATTGACATAATCCAAATGTCTATCAGCAGATGAATGGATAAACAAAACGTAGTGTATACATACAATGAAATATTATTCAGCCTTAAAAAAGGACATTCTGACACATACCACAACATGGATAAACCTTGAGGACATTGTGCTAAGTGAAATAAAGTCAATCACAAAAACAAATACTGTATGATTCCACTGATACAGGGTACCTAGAGTGGTCAGATTCGTAGAGACAAAAAGTAAAATCATGGCTGCCTGGGAATGCAGGGGGAAGGGAGTAGGAGTTATTCTTAATGGGTAGAGTTTCAGCCTTGCATGGGCAGCTCAGTTAGTTGGAGTTCTGTCCTGTAGACCAAAAAGTTACAGGTTCCCTATCCATTTAGGGCACATACCTAGGTTGCAGGTTTGATCCCTGGTCAGGGTGTGTATGGGAGGCAACCAGTCAATGTTTCTCTCTCACGTTGATGTTTCTCTCTCTCTGTCTTTCTTTCCCCCTTCTTCTCTCTCTAAAATCAATAAATATATCCTCAGGTGAGGATTAAAAAATGGTAGTGGAATCAAAATCTCAGGAGCAAACCTTTTGCATCCAACGTCCACCAGCTGGTGGACAGTGTTACAGTCACCTACAATTCAGCATGTCCAAACAGGACTTACAATGAGCTCATGTTCTTTCTGCACGCCCCCTCTCCACTGCAGCCTGTCTTGGTTGGCACCATCACCTGTGCTGTCACCCTAGCCCCAAACCACAGAACCTCCTTGCCTCTTACTGATTCCTGATCCCTCATATCCAGTCACTCATTGAAAGTTTTTAAAATTTTTTAAAATTATATTTTATTGATTATGCTATTACAGTTGTCCTGATTTTTTTCCCCTTTGCCCCTCTCTACTCAGCAACCCCCACTCCCTCAGGCAACTCCCCCACCATTGTTCATGTCCATGGCTCATGCTTATCAGTTCTGTGGCTACTCCATTTCCTGTGCTGTACTTTACATCCCCGTGGCTATTCTGTACCTACCTATTTGTACTTCTTAACCCCTTCACCTCTTCACCCATTCCCCCCACACCTCTGCCATCTGGCAATCATCAAAACAATCTCCATACCCATGATTCTGTCTCTGTTCTTCTTGCTTGCTGAATTTGTTTTTTAGATTCAATTGTCGATAGATTTGTATTTTTTTTGCCATTTTCTTGTTCATAGTTTTGATCTTCTTTTTCTTAAATAAGTTGCTTTAACATTTCATATAATGATGGTTTGGTGATGATGAACTCCTTGAGTTTTTTTTCCTTATCTGGGAAGCTCTTTATCTGTCCTTCAATTCTAAATGATAGCTTTGCTGGGTAGAACAATCTCGGCTGTAGGTCCCTGTTTTTCATGACTTTGAATATTTCTTCTAATCCCTTCTAGCCTGTAAAGTTTCTATGTATTAGTGAAGCTGTTTTCACTCCATCTTGGTAGCATGGACTAATATAGTAGGTGCCTTGTAAGTCCAGTGGCACAGCCTTCCCTATCAGACAAGCTGGGTATTGGAGGTGTGCCCTTCATATGGGCTGAGTATATCTGCCTCTTGTAGTTGAGCCTTTGTTGCTGTTGGCAGATCAATGGGAGGGATTTACCCAGGCCACTCAGATGTAAGGATTGGCTGTGACCACTGACCACAAACCTCCACCCTCCGTGGAGGATCAGCTGTTCAGGGGCACGGTGGTGGTGCTCCAGCATGGTCTGTAGGTGTTCACTGGGTGTGCTGGCCCTGGGTTTTCCCCGGGTGGTGCAGGCCAAGGTCGGCCCCCACCTGTGTTTTGCCTGAGGCTACCCTACCTGAGCTGTAAAGCAATCTGAGATGGCTGCTACTTGCACTGGGCTTGGAGATTCTCAGGAGAAGGCAAGGTGTGAATCTAGGCTGGTTGCTGCTAGTGCTGGGCCTGGGGCTCACTGAAGCCTGCTGTTGCTTGTTTGATAGGATTTAGGAAATTGTGAAGCATAAGCCAAGATCAGCCATTCATATGGAAAAGTAGCTTGGGTGGGCCTATAAATTGGATGAGGTGGAGTCTCCAGGGATCAAAGTCTAGTCAAACAGTCTTAGCCTAATTGATAAAGTCTCAGATGTGGCACCAGCTTGCAGGCTATGTGGGGGGAGAGCTTAGTAAAGGGACAATGGTCTCTGTTCCCCTTGATGCCAGACACTTCAGTTTCTCCCTGTATGCCACTGGTGCCTTTCAAGCTGCTGGAGTCCAGAAGGAGTGAGTCTGTGTAGGTGAGTCTGTGTGTGGGTTTTTTTAAGAGGAACTGCTTAGGGAGCCAGAAGTTTCTTCCACTGACTCAATCCCCCACTGATTTTTGCAGCCAGAAGTTGTGGGGACTTATCTTCTTGGTGCTGGCACCCTGGGCTGAAGGCCTGGTGTAAGGCTGGATGTCACTCCTGGTGTGGGACTCCTCGCTCTCAAGATAGCCCTTCCGAATTTTTATCCACCATACATGGTTGAGGGACCAGCCTATTCCGCATCTGTGACCCTCCTACCAGTCTGGATGAATGTGGTTTCTTTAATTCCACAGTTGTCAGACTTCCAGTCAACTCAATTTCTGGTGGTTCTCAGTGATAGTTGTTCTATATTTTAGTTGTAATTTTTATGTGGTTGTGCGAAGAGCTGAGCTATGTCTGCCTATGCCACCATCTTTACCAGAAGTCCTAGTCACTGGAAATTTAATGCCTTATAGATGTTTCTTAAATCCCCTGTTTTAAAAAGTTTTTTATTAATTGGTTTTAGATAGAGAAAGAATGAGAGAGAAACATCAATTTGTTGTTCCACTTATTTGTGCATTAATTGCATGATTCCTGTATGTGCCCTGATGGGGGATGGAACAGGCAACCTTGGTGTATTGGGATGACACTCTAACCAACTTGGCTACCTCATCAGGGCTCCATTCCATTCTTTCCTCTCCTTTTCCACCATCATTGTCTTTATGCAGATGCTCAACATCTCTAATGCCTGATCTGTTGAAATCATTTCTAAACTGTTCCCCAGAATTCCTTTTCTCAGATGCAGAATCATTATACTAAAATACTATTTTGGTCATTTATCTTCCATTGTTTTCATTGTAAGTTGAACTTTCTTGGTTTGGTCCATAGGCCCTTGGCAGTAGTGTTTCTGCTGACCTCTGTAGCATTTTCCACCGCTGCTCTCACCCTCCTTTTTCTTTAATCCAATGAAAGCTGAACATGGATAGTTTCCCAAACATAAGTTGCTGTTTCTTTCACCTGGATTGCTCCCCCATCCTCATCTGCCTGACAAACTCATATTCATCATTTAGGTACTGAACTTACATTTCTAGTCTACACCCCTCTCTCAAACTCCAAGTTGATATATTTCACTGCTTACTTGGCATCTTCACCTGACTACCTAATAGGTCTCAGAAAGTTAACATATCCAAAACCGAATTCTTGATCTTTCCCCTTGTAAGTTTCTCTACCTTCAGCCTTCTTATTTCAGTTAATGGCAACTCATTTTTTTTTCAGTAGCTTAAGCCAAACGCCTCTAGGTCATGTTTAATTCCTTTTTCTTTCACGCCACTTCGCGTTCTATGACTCTACTTTGAAAACATATCCAGAATCCAACCACTTCTTACCACCTCCACTCTTACCATGTAGGTCCAAGCTGCGATCATCTCACGCCGGACTTACTGGTGTCTCTGCTTCTACCCTTGCCCGCATGACAGTCAGTTCTAAACACAGCAACCAGAGTGGCTTTAAAACGAAAAGTAAGATGCCCTGGCCGGGTGGCTTGGTTGGTTGAAGTGTTGTCCCATATGCCAAAATATCGCAGGTTCTATCCGCGGTCAGGGCACATGCCTGTGTTGTGGGTTCAATCCCTGGTTGGGGCGCATATGGGAGGCAACCAATTGCTGTCTCTCTCTCACATCAATGTTTCTGTATCCCTTCCTCTCTCTCTCTAAAAGTCAATACACATATCCACGGGTAAGGATTAAAATTTTTTAAAATAAAAGAATAAAAGTAAGGTCATGTTACTCTTCTGCTTAAAACTGGGCAATGACTCCTCATTTTACCTAGAGTGAAAGCCAGTGTTGTCTCCATGGTCTGTGAGGCCCTCTGAGCTCTGGCCCTTACCATCAATCTGACCCATCTTCTACTATCCTTCCCCTCCCTCAGTCTACTGGCCTCCTTGATGGTCTTCAAATAGGTTAGGCCTGCTATCACCCTAGAGCCTTTGTGCTGGCTATTCTCACTACCTAGAAAGCTTTTTCTTAGCTATCTGCTTGGTTAACTCCCTTGCTTTCTTCAAGTCTTTCCTCAAAGTCACCTTCTCAATGAGGCCTACCTGACTACCCTACTTAAAGCTCACATCCCTTTCCACCATGAGTACACTCCTGATCCCCCTTTGCTACTCTGCTTTTTATTTTTCCATAGTGCCCCTTACCTTGTTACCTACTATATAATGTATTTATTTATTGTATCTACTGTTTATTGACTGTCCCCTCACTAGACTACAGGCTTCAAGAGGGCAGAAATCTTCGTCTTGTCACCAATGAATCTTAAGGACCAAGAGCAGTGCCTGGTACATAGCCGGCACTTAATACACATTTGTTAAAGAAATGAATTCTTCAAAACTAATTTTGTATATTCACAAAGTTTTCCACAGCTGTGAACCATCCCTACCCTCCCCCAGACAGATGAAATTAACTCCTCTCTTTTTTGTGTGCTACCTTTGCACCTTGTACCTTGCTTCATTTTCCAGACGATATTGTAATTTGCATGTCTAGATTATGAGGGCAAGGGTTAGGACCTGACTGATTCATGTCTACGTTTCTTGTGCTCAGTTCAGGGCCTAGCACATGGTATACATATATTATTTTGATGAACAAACTCATAAAGCCACACCAAAATCAAAAGTCTGGAAGTACTCTAACTAACGGTGAGGCTGTGGGAAAACAGGCCCACCCACAACATTGATGGGAGTGCAAACTGATTTAAGCTTTCTGAAGGACAAAGTAAATATGTCTATGAAGTTGAACATAACCTTGTACCTAGAAATTTTGCTTTTAGGAATTTATCTGACAAACTTACTCATTTATGTATTCCAAGAAATATTAAAAAGATATCCATTGTTTATAATATCAAAAGACAAGAAACAACCTAATTGCTCCATCCGTAGGGTCTTAAACAATTTGTATATAGCGTGACCATAATAGAACACTGTGAAGTTGCTGAATTGGATGAGATATGTCTACATGTACAAACATGGAATAAGCTGCAAGAGATATCAAGTGGAAACACTAGAATATAGGAAAACGTACAGTATGCTAATAACTGTGTCTCACAAAAAAGTGGAGATTAGACACTCACACACTAATTATGTGTGTGGAATGTTTTGGAAAGATAAACCAGAAACTGAACAGTGGCTGCCTCTAGAAAAAAGAACTGGAGTACTAGAGGTCAAGGGCGGGGAAAACGTATTTTACACTATATATTACACTATTTACACTTATTTACACAATATATTATATATATATATATATATATATATATATATATATATGTTGCTGTTTGAATTTTTAAATCATATGTATTATCCTTTCAATAATAATTAAAATGTTTAAATAATAAAAGAAGCTTCAGAGGTGCATATTGAGCATATTGAGAAGAGATTTAGCCCTCCATTATAACTTAGAAGATTGATAGAAAAATGTCACATCTTTTTAAGCACCTCTGTCCTCTCTCTCTCTCTCTTTGCCTCTCTCTTTCTGTCTCTGTTTCTTTGTCTCTTATCTATCTTGTTTGGCTTCCTTTTTCAAAATGACTGGCTTGACCAGAGAGGCATCCTGGAATCTCAGGTATATTGGTCTGGTGAGAAACAGGACTGGAAGCCTGGAATGGGAACCTGATGTTGCCACAGAGCGATGCCTTTACTGCTGTGGCCACAGCCCACTGGGCTGTGTCCAAAGCATCTTGATTCAGGCTGTTCAGTAAGATCCACATATTACATGAGGGGCGGTCAGAGATTCCCTACAGCGGCTCGATTCAGAATGGGGGTTCCGAGTAATCAGTTTCTTCTACAGCAAGACCCAGCCTGACGTGAGCATAGAAAGACTATTTGGATTCCAAAGGCCAACACTGCCAGGATCAGGGATAGTGCCAGCCCTAGGGAAAATGTTTAATCATGCAAGGAACCTGAGGAAGAAGCCATGGCCCACAGAGCGGAGGACAGGGGGAAAGGCAGGGATTTGGTGGGCATGAGGGTCCCCAGGGATCATCTCAGGCCATGAAAGGAGGGCAAAGGTTTCAGGGCTTTTTGGAAACAGTGAAGGCCACGTTGTATAGGAAATGGCAGGCGTGCAGACAGGGAAGTGAATTGTCGAGGAATGAACTCTACCACTTAGCCTAAAGCTTTTCCTGTTTTCTCCCATCTTCGCAGAGCAAGGCAGCTGTCATAGAATTGGGGCCTTTGCCCCTATGATTCCAGGGCTAGAGTGTTCTGAAAGATATTCTAGCCAATATCCTGGGTAATGCTAGAATTCTTCTATGCTCTAGACTCAGTGCACATACTCTCCGCACTCGTAAAGCTCTCAGAGATCTTGGGACCTGGTATACAAAGCCCTGGTATTTTCTCCTCTGGAGGAGCAGGCCTGCAAGAATTTTCCCCACGCCTGTCTCTGAGCGGCCCAAGTCCCAGCCCCCAGTAAGAAACCCATACCTGAAATGGCTCCACTTGCTCCTCCACAGCCAGCTGAAAATCAGGAGGCAGCACCGTGCTGAGAAGCCCAGGAAGTCTCCCAGACTCCTTGGTGGTCAGGCCAGCTTCATTAAAATAAACTTTGTTCCCTGAGGATTTGTTCTTGAAGGTGTTGTTGTGTACTTATCACCGTTCCTATAGCAACAGGCCCACAGTGAGAAGGAAACGGGCATACATCAGCATCTTCCTGTAAAATGGGAATTTGACCTCCCTTACAGACAAACATGCAGCAGGCGACCTTGCGAATGGCACGGCACACATAGAGTTCAGAGAGCTCTTAGTGATTTAAGTGCATTAAATGAAATGACATGTGTGAGAATAGGTGTTCTAATCCTCGGTGCAGCTTAGATACACCATAGCTGTTAACCATTCAAAACACTATTGACCTTTACATCTAACAGGGAAATCATCCAACCAAAAGGATGCAAACCGGCAACTCCCAAGCCAAATCAAACCCATGGACCTGTTTTATCCGATTTCTGAGTGTTTAAAACTTGTTTTGAGCCAACTTAAAAAAAAATCAGTATCTTTCATTGAAAGAAAAATCCAGTTTTCAGTACCAATGTCCTCCCATCAAAAGCCACTAAGAAAAGAGAGAGGGGAAAAAAGCCACTAAGAACACAGCTATGATTGAACAAAGTTGGGCTCGTTGACTTATTGCAATGAGGGCGACCACACAGTAAGGGCCACTGTGGGGCGCCTCAGTAAGAGAGTGTTATAAATGACTTTTTACAGGACTTGAGCTTGCGTTAGGTTTCTGGGAAGAATTCAAGGAAAGGGGCTTTGCTCTGGTTTTGATGCTGTGAGGAAGTGGGGATGGTTCTATGATTTGGTACCTTAAAAATATTTATCTAGCCCTGGCGGGTGTGGCTCAGTGGACTGAGCGCCGGCCTGCAAACCAAAGGGTCGCTGGTTCGATTCCCAGTCAGGGCACATGCCTAGGTTGTGGGCCAGGCCCCCGGTATGGGGCACACCAGAGGCAACCACACATTGATGTTTCTTTCCCTCTCTTTCTCCTTCACTTCCCTTCTCTCTAAAAATAAATAAATAAAATGTTTAAAAACTATGGTTATCTAAAAGTGGGAAGAAAGAGCAAGACTAAAGCTATCATTGACAAAGAAGCAGGTGTTGCTTCTATTAGCCAAGATGGGGAGAGTTGGTCATTTCTGTTGTCTTGATGTTCTTGGGTCTGTGTTCAGACATGATGACAAAGTGGTCTTCTTCTTGTCTTCAGCCGCCACAGTCATAGAGTAGCCTTGTCTCCGTGATGTGGGTGTTCTCTAGAAACGTTTATGTTCCTCAAGGGGAAAAACCGTCTAGCTGCAAGTGTCATACTAGTTCTTTTCAATGCCAAGGCCTCAATGACGGCACCAGGCCAGCTCCAGGCTGTCAGGGGCTGCTCTCTGTTTCTCAGTGCCTCCCCTCTTGGCTGAGGCTGAGAGAGCCAGACCTCAGGACTTCAGCGTGCTATGCAGCTCTTCACCATCGCCAAGATCTTGCTTATGAGGAGATTGTCAAGAGAATGTCCCTGGTTAGACTGAGGTTAGCCTCTCCTCCTTTTGTTGCGGGGTCGTTAATGGCAAACCGGTACCAGATATTAGACCATGATCCTTGAGTTTTGGCTAAGAAACAATTCGGAGTCGAGACTCAAATCCAAACAAAAGTTTCTTTAGAAGGTCACAGGCGTAGAAGAGACAAGTTACAGAGGCCAAAGAAGGGCCCTTGGAGCTTAGGAGAAAGAGAGCAAAGGTCTGCACCTTGAGGAAATAAAGGGGGAGGAAATAAAAATAAATAAACTGACATGGGGTAGGAACATGGTGGGGGCGGGGGTTGGGGGGGGTATCTGACACTGAGTCCTTTGTCTTGGGGGTTTTTATCTGGAGGTCCCAGGGGAGTAACTCAATAGAATATTCATCAGATTTCCAAGTGTGTCCTTT
This sequence comes from Macrotus californicus, assembly GCA_007922815.1. Classification (NCBI taxonomy): domain Eukaryota; kingdom Metazoa; phylum Chordata; class Mammalia; order Chiroptera; family Phyllostomidae; genus Macrotus; species Macrotus californicus. The sequence goes on from VMDR010001760.1 coordinate 12,897, forward strand.
CAGGGCAAGGGGACATTAGTCTTCGCAGCTATTCCTAACGTTAGCCATGGTGTTGCCCTGCCTGGCCTTGCTGCTTTTCTGGGACTGGTGTGGAAACAGGGCTGAGGCCTAGATGTTATCTCTGGTCTGACCCAAAGTCTGTCTCTGTAATCCACAGACCCGAGGCTTTGTTCTTAAGATTACTTGATGCAGGTCAAAACCTCATTGTCCTGAGGGCTTAATGCTTAAAGAAGTGGTCGTGCGAGAGCTTGTATCAGGTTGTATGAGGCTATTCTCCTGCCCCCTTGTTCTTCCTCTGAAGGGGTCTACCACATGACTGGTGACATGCCAGGGGAGGAAAGGTCAGGGGAGGGAGGGTCTGAACCGTATGACTAGCATTATGAAATGTCAGGGGGTCTCAACTGCATGACCAGTGATGTGCTAGGGGAGGAAAGGTCACCCTGGGGTGAGGACCCACCTTACAATTATCCAGTGCTTGGCACCCGGGGCTCTCTGCCCTGGGTGACCTTCTGTACGTGGCCTATGGCTCCTGTGTTGCTCGTATCTGCCTGTCTGCTATATTAGGGTGAGCTATCGAATGCTCCCTCCAACATGGTGACGGTCGCGTGGTAGCATTTAAGACTGAACAGAGTACATCAGCCCGTTGCATCACAGGAAATTACCAGAAGCGAAATGGTTGTTAATCCTTGCAACAGTTCCTGAAGAAGGCAGCCTGGATTGCCAAACCCAGGCAATGAACACAAGGCCCGAAGTCCAGCTTGGTTTTTTCAGAGGCACAAAGTGACCTTTTCTTGTAGCACAGCCACAGACTCTTCTACTTGACCTGCAGGGTGTATGCAGGAGCAGCGAACAGTTTTTGCTAAAGCGTAAACTCCCCCTTGGTTTCTGAATTTAAATTTAAGTGGGTGGTTGGGCTTCCGAGGCGAAGCTGTGCCATTGTGTCGTCTGCTGGGCTCAGAGACAAGTTTTGGCTCCTCTTTTCCAGCAGTATTATCCCTGCTCTAGGAAGTGTAGCTCACAGAGCAGGTGTTACATGAGAGTAGGTCATCCCTCTTGGGAGTTCTCCTGCCTAGCCTGTTCTTGTCTCATTTGGAAGGCTTCTGGGTATCATTCTCTAGAAAACGTACTTCAGTGGAGAGGTGGTAGTTTAAAATATCTGAAAGGCTCTAATGATTACCTCAAGTATGCAGGGTAAGTTAGTGTGCAGCCGGCAGGTAAGAGCCTGATGTCTGTATAATAATTGGGGCTTACACAGACATTGTATTGGGGGTACAAATCTCGTTTATCACAATAGCAGTAGCCAATTTTTGGACTTTTGAGGTAGACCGATTATTCCTTAAGTAGAATTCCATAGTTTCTGCAAGTAGGCCGGACTGTCTTGGGAGAGAATAAACAGACTATGGTAGCAAGGATAGCCCCAACACTAGTTCCCGTTCCCCATGACCTAGGCTTGATCTCAGCAAAAGCATTTTGTTCAGGTCCAATTTTTACAAGACCAAACTTTAGAACTAATTATGTAAGGAAAATTGGAGAGCATAAAGGACTTGTAGAAGAAAAGCTACCTCCTGAAGTATTTGCAGACATTACATTTTTGTCAGCAGGATTAGGGGGTTAAATTCCAGCATTGTGTTAAATTCAGAGCGGGAGCCAAAAAATAAGCACTAGGGCTTTATTTTTTTTTTAAGATGTTATTTATTTATTTTTAGAGAGGGGAAGCGAAGGAGAAAGAGAGGGAAAGAAATATCAATATGTGGTTGCCTCTTGGCACCCCCAACTAAAGGCACCCCTGTGAAAGGTCCAATTTTTGTGCCCTGGCCAGTGTGGCTCAGTTGGTTAGGCATTGTCCTGCACACTGAAGGTTCACTGGTTCTTTCCTGGTCAGGGCACATGTCTGGGTTGTGGGTTTGGTCCCCAGTAGGGGCACGTGCAAGAGGTAACAGATCAATATTTCTCTCTCACATTGATGTTTCTCTCCCTCTTTCTCCCTTCCTTCCCCTCTCTTTAGAATCAATAAAAGACATTTTTTTTTAAATAAAGGTTGTTTTTGTAAAGGCTTGAGGGCGGGTTTTTTTTTTCCTGATTCTTTTCCAGAAGACCAAATCTCCATGTTTCAGATCATGCAGAGCTGTTTACGTGGTTAATTTGGAAATGCAGCTTGTACTTAAAATGATAATCTGGAGGTATGATATGAGTCCCTGCAGAAATTAGTCATATAAGTTTATTATGGTGCCAACCTAGAGTTGGCGATGATTCTCCAATGTGTGGGCCGTTAACTCAGAAGGAGATAACTTGTGGGTCCGGGGAGGGATTGCAAGGGCACAACTTTGGGTTTCTGAGAGTTTTGATAACTATGAGTTTTTGAATTCCTTTAGTTCTCTTTATTTTCGCTGAAAATAACAGATGATGTGGACAGTGTATTTTCCAAGGAAAAGGTAAAGCTATACAGAATTTTTAAAAGTAATGGTACCTATGAGATATATGTCTGCATTGCTAGAGAGATAAATTGAGACCCTCCCCACCATGTTAGGAATTTTTAAATCAAGTAACTTTTCCTCTACCAGTACACGCACAGCTTTCTAGCAGAAACCCTCCTCCATCCACCCTGAGAACAAGCAACGGTAATTAGAATGTACTTATAGTTCATTTGGAGGTATTCACAGAGCTTTATGGCTTTGGTTCCTTTCCATGTCTTACCTTTATAGTCTTGCCAGGAATACACCACTGGCAGGTAGGGCGTGCATTGGAAACATCCTCGGCAGTGCTCTTAATGTTCCCCTTTCAAAGTTGGCTCGGTATTGTCCGTTGACTTCTGCTTTCTTTCTTTTCAATTTTAAAAACTTTTAAAAATTAAAAAAAAAATTTGTTTACTTTTATTTTTTAAAAGATTCTATTTATTTATTTTTAGAGAGAGGGGAGGGAAGGAGAAAGAGGGAGAAACATCAATGCGTGCTCGCCTCTCATGTGCCCTCTACTGGGGACCTGGCCTGCAACCCAGGCATGTGTGTGCCCTGACTGAGAATCGAACAGGTGATCCTCTGATTGACAGGCCAGCACTCAATCCATTGAGCCACACCAGCCAGGGGAAAAAACTTTTAATTTTAAGATAATAATAGAGTCACAAGAAGTTACAAATAATAGTACAGAAAGGCACCATGTACCCGGTTTCTCTCAGTGGTTACATCTTACATAACTATAGATAGTACAGTATCAAGACCAGGAAATCGACATTGGTGCAATCCACAGACGTTATTCAGCTTTGACCAGCTTTACAATGCATTTGTGCCTGTGTGTATGTACAGTTCTGTGCACACATAGAATTGTATCACATGCAGGTTTGTGTGACCACTGTTACAATTCCGTCACCACAAAGATTCCTGGTGTTACGCCTTTATAGTCACATTTATCCCTTCTCTCCCTCCACCTCTCAACCTTTGGCACCCACTGATCTATTCTCCATCTCAATAATTTATAATTTCTAGAATGTTGTATAACTGGAACTTTGATATTGGCTTTTTGAAAAATTCAGTATAACTCCCTCGAGGTCCAGCTAAGCTGTTGCATGTATTAATGGTTTGTTCCTTTTTATTACCAAGTAGTACGGTAACCAATAGCTCAGAAGCCTAACTGGAGATGGTGAGGCAACCCACAAGTGAACGATGGCAGAAAGCTTTTACCTGTCCTAGGACTGGAGGAACAAAGGGTTAGTGTTGCCAGATCCTGGGGCAAAGAGCACCTGTAGAAGCTGGAATGATGGCTGGCCCCTCCTGTGCGAGCTGGACCCAAGTGAGAGCTGCAGCCATCACAGAGGATGCTACCTAACTAAGGTGGGGGTGGGAGTGGGAGCAGAGGAGGGCACGGCTGAGAAACCCTTGGTTTCTCCCTTCCTCCCTCCCTCCATCTTCAGTCATTGCTTTCCTCTGGTGAGCCCGCCTGGAAGCCAGCTGACAAAGCTGCCTGAGAGGTAGTCTGCAGCAGTCACCCTGCCACAAAGCTGAACACATCAGGGGGTAACAAGGAGTGGATCTGAGGACAAACAGGTGCAGGACCTACACAGTGACAATGTGAGTGTTCAATTTTACAAGAAAACGCCACACTGTTTTTCTAAGTGGGAATCTGTTTCCAGTGCATTTCAAAGTCATGGACTAACCTAAAAGCATAAACCTACTACCAGTGCACATATTTGTTTTAATATCTTTTGTCAGCTTGCAGGTTTGGGTGAAGGTAATTGACTTACCATCTGAGCTGATTTAACTTCTGGGACAAGCTGACAAGGATAAATGTAAGATTGTGATAAAAATAGTTGATTTGGAAACTTAAAATTTTTTCTTTCTTTTTAAATTTTGTTATTGTGGTAAAACAGACACAAGATAAAACCATCTCGGCCATTTTTAAGGGTACAGTTCAGTAGTGTTCATACATTCACCTCCAGGACGCTTTTCATCTTGCAAAATTGAAACTCTACATCCATTAAGCTCCCTCCTCCCCAGGCCCCTAACAATCGTCATTCTACTTTCTGTCTCTATGAATTTGACACTCCAGATACTGCGTATGAGTGAAATCACACAGTGTGTGTGGAAGGCGGGGGGGCGGCTGATTTATTTCACTTAGCATAGTGCCCTCTGGTTCATCCACGTTGTAGCATGTGTCAGAATGGACACTGGGGTTGCTTCCACCTTTTGGCTCTTGTAAATATTGTGCTATGAACATGGCTGTATAAGTATCTCTTCAAGACTCTGCTTTCAAATCTTTTGGGAATATATCCAGAAGTGGAATTGCTGGCTCATACAGTAAATCTATTTTTTTTTTGAAGAAATGCCATACTGTTTTCCACAGTGGCTGCATCATTTTACACTCCCATCAACAATGCACAAGGGTTTCAATTTTTCCACATCCTAGCCAATGCTTGTTATTCCACCTTCCCTCATTTTATAGTACTCATCTTAATGAGTGTGAGGTGGTATCTCATTGTGCTTTTAATTTGCATTTCCCTAGTGATTCGGGATACTGAACATCTTTTCTTATATTGTTGGTCATTTGTACATCTTCTATGAAGAAATGTCTATTCAAGTCCTTTGCCCATTTTAAAAGTCAGGTTATTTGTTGTTGTTGAGTTGTAGGGGTTCTTTATATATTGTAGGTATCCACCCTTTATCAGATTATATGATTTGCAAATATTTCCCCATTCTATGTCATCTTTTTACATTGTTGATTGTGTCCTTTGATATATAGAAGTTTTAAATTTTGATGCAGTCCAACATATCTGTTTTTTTCATTTGTTGCCTTTGCCTTTGGTATTATATCCAAAAAATCATTGCCAAATCCAATGTCATGAAGCTTTTCCCCTATGTTTCCTTCTAAGAGTTTCATAGTTTCCACTCTTACATTCATGTCTTTGATCCATTTTGAGTTAATTTTACTATATGCTAAGGGAGGGGTCCAACCACATTCGTTTGCATGTGGAGATGTAGTTTTCTCAACACCATTTGTTGGAAATACTGTCTTTTTCCATGACGGGGTTTTGTCACCCTTGTTGAAAATCATTTGCCCATATGTGTGAGAGTTTATTTCTGGAATGTCTATTCTATTGTTTTACATGTCCATTCTTATGCCAGTACCACATTGTTTTGTTTTGTTTTTAATTTAAATCATTTTTAATTTTTCAATTACAGTTGACATACAATCGTGTATTAGCTTCAGATGTACATCTCAGGGATTAGACATTATATAATTTACTAAGTACTAATCAGATAAATCTAGTATCCATCTGACACCATACATAGTTATTAAAATAATTTTTGACTATATTCCCTAAGCCGTACTTTACATCTCCATGACTGTTCTGTAACCACCACTTTGTACTTCTTAATCACCTCACCTTTTTCACCCACCTCTCCCCAACCCTCTTCCAATCTGGCAATCATCAAAATGTTCTCTGTATCCATGAGTCTGGTTCCATTCTGCTTCTCCATTTATTTTTTTTTTAAGATTCATCTGTTGATAGATATGTATTTATTGCCATTTTATTGTTTATATTTTTTACCTTTTTAAAACATTTTTTTCTTAAAGGAGACCCTTTAACATTTCATCTAATACTGGTTTAATGATGATGAACTCCTTTAGCTTTTCCTTGTCTGGGAAGCCCTTTATATGACTTTCAATTCTAAATAATAGCTTTGCTGGGTAGAGTAATGTTGCTTGCAGGTCCTTGCTTTTCATCACTTTGAGTATTTCTTATGAATCCCTCTGACCAGCAAAGTTTCTGTTGAGAAATCAGTTGGCAGTCTAATGGGAGCTCCCTTGTAGGTAACTAACTGCTTTTATCTTTCTGCTTTTAAGATTCTTTCTTTGTCTTTAAACTTTTGCATTTTAATTATGATGTGTCTTGGTATAGGCCTCTTTGGATTCATCTTGTTTGGGACTTTTGTGCTTCCTGGACTTGTATGTCCATATCCTTCACCAGGTTAGGGGAATTTTCTGTTATTATTTTTTCAATAGATTTTCAATTTCTTGCGCTCTCTCTTCTTCTCCTGGCAGCCCTATGAACTGAATGTTGGTACGCTTGAAGTTGTCTCAGGGGCTCTTTACACCATCTTCACTTTTTTGGATTCCTTTTTCTTTTTGCTGTTCTAATTGGGTGCTTTTTGTTTCCCTATATTCCAAATTGCTGATTTGATTCTTGGCTTTATCCACTGTTGATTTCCTGTAAATTATACTTCATTTCAATTAGTGTATCCTTCATTTCTTTTTTTTTATATAAAGATTTCATTTATTTATTTTTTAGAGAGAGGGGAAGGGAAGGAGAAAGAGAGGGAGAGAAATATCAATGTGTGGTTGTTTCTCACGTGCCCCCTACTGGCCCGCAACCCAGGCATGTGCCCTGACTAGGAATCCAACAAACAACCCTTGGGTTCGCAACCCGTGCTCAGTTCACTGAGCTACACCAGCCAGGGCTGTATCCTTCATTTCTGACTGGTTATGTTTCTTTTATCCTCACCTGAAGATGTGTTTAAATTGATTTTAGAGAGAGGGAAAGGGAGGGAGAGAGACATATATATGGAATATATGGAATATGGAATATAAGAGAAACATCGATATGAGAAACATCAATTGGTTGCCTCTCACACACGCCCTGACTGGGAACCAGACCTACATCCTAGGTGTGGGCCCTAACCAGGAATCAAACCTGTGACCTTTCAGTTTATGGGGATGATGCCGCAACCAAGCCACACCAGACAGAGTTGACTGCTTCTTGTGGGTATGATTTCCATGTTCCTTTTTCTGCTTTCAAAGTTCTCTCTAAGTTCAACTACTCTTTCCCTAAATTCATTGAGCATCCTTATAACCAGTGTTTTGAACTCTGCATCTAGTAGATTGCTTGTCTCTACTTTGTTTAGTTCTTTTTCTGGAGTTTTGTTCTGTTCTTTCATTTGGGTTGTGTTTCTTTGACTCCTCATTTTGGTAACTTTCCTGTGTTTGTTTCTGTGTAGAGTTGCTATGTCCCCTGGGCTTGGTAGAGTGGACTAATGTAGTAGATGTTCTGTGAAGTCCAGTGGCACAGCCTCCCCTATCACCTAAGCTGGGCACTCCAGGTGCACTTCCCCACGTGGGCTATGTCCACCCGCCTATTGTAGTTGAGCCTCGATTGTTGTTGACATGTCAAAAGGAAGGATTTACCCCCAAGCTGATCTGCTGCAAGAACTGACTGTGACCACTGACCACTGTGGAGGATCAGCTGTGCAGAGGCCCACCCCACAGAGCAGGGCTTAGTTCAGCAGGGACTCGGGTGTCCACTGAGTCCACCTCTGAGTGTGTCAATGTGGAGATAGTTGGGTGTTGTTTCTACATGGTCTGAAACTGTCCACTGGGTGTGTTTGCTCTGGGTCCTCAGAGGAGGAGGAGGCCAAGGTCAGCTGCTTCCCATGTTCTGACCAGGGCCACCCAGCTTGAGTTACAAAGTGGTCTATAGATGGCTGGTACTTGTGCTAGGTTTGGGGGTGCCCAGTAGAAGCCAAGCTGTAGCTATGCTAGGCCTGGGGCCATTTAGTGAGAGGTGCGGGGCATGTGGAGGTCAGATGCTGCTCATCTGAGAGATTTTAGGAAAGTCTGAAGCAGGAGCCAAGACAGGCCATTTGTATGGAAAAGGCACTGGAAACTGCTCGCAAGTTTGGTGTTGCAGGGTCTCAGGGAATCAACAGGATGGGGGAAGCAGTGATAGTTGGGTTGATGGAGACTCAGATATGGGACCTGCCTGCTGTCTCTGTGCAGGGAGAGCTCATGAAACAATGGCCTCTGCCAGCACTTTTAATGGAGAAAGCTGCTGCCCCCCAGCTCTTGCCCTGATGCCAGACATTTGAGTTTCTCCCTGTCTGTCCCTGTTCCCTTTCAAGCTGCTATCCCAGTGCTGGGGCTCAGAATGAGTAAGTCAGAGTGAGTTCATCTGCAGACTCTTTAAGAGGAACTGCCTGCTACTCCAGCAGCCCTCCATCTCACTCAGCCTCAATTCCCGCTGGTCTTTACAGCCAGAAGTTATAGGGACTTCTCTTCCCAGCACTGAAACCCTGGGCTGGGACCCCTCACTCCTTCAGGGGGAACTCCAAACCCAAGTTATCCCTCCTGATTTTTATCCACCACGAATGGGTGTGAGATTAGCCAGATGCCCATCTCTGCCCCTCCTACCAGTCTTGACGTGGCTTCTTCTTTATATCCTTACTTGTTGGAGTCCTATTCAGCTAGATTTCAGGTGGTTCTGAATGATGATTGTTCTGTAGTTTGGTTGTAATTTTGCAATGGTTCTGGGAGGGTGCGAGTACCGTGTTTATTATGCTACCATCTTGACTGGAAGTCAGTACCACACTGTTTTGATGACTATATCTTTATAATAAGTTTTAAAATCGGAAAGCATTGGCTCTCCAAGTTTCTTTTTCTTTTTCAAAATAGTTTTGGCTATTTGGGTCTATTGAGATTCCTTATAAATTTCAGATGGATTTTTCTATTTCTACAAAAAACACTGTTGGGCTTTGATAGGATTGCATATATTGGTAGATTGATTTGGGTGTTGTTGACATCTTAACAATATTAGCCTTCCAATTCATGAACATGAGATGTCTTTCTACTTATTTGGGTCTTCTTTAATTTCTTTCAGCAATGTTTTGTATATGTCACTACACAAGCCTTTAATTCCCTAAGTATTTTATTCTTCTAGAGGCTATTATAAATGGAATTGGTTTCTTAATTTCCTTCTCAGTGTTCATTGTTAGTGTGTAGAGATACAATTGACTTTTGTGTGTTGATTTTGTATCCCACAACATTGCTGTATATATTTTTTAGATTTGCTTCTTGTATGAAATCTTTCAGATTTTCTACCTATATGTCAACTGTAAATAAAGATAATTTTACTTCTTCCTCTCCAATGTGATACCTTTTTAATTCTTTTTCTTGCCTAACTGCTCTGGTTAGGACTCCCTGTACCATGTTAAATAGAAATGGCAAAAGTGGGCATTCATGTTCTGTTCCTGATCTTAGAGGAAAAGCTTTCGGTCTTTTACTATTGATTATAATGTTAGCTACTTGTGCTTTTTAAAAGTTAATCATCATTAACAAACACAATTAAATCATGGATCTACTAGGGTATATCTAGAAGAGCCATGCAGGATTTGATCATTCCCTAAGAGGAAAACAACCATGGGTTTACCTTTCACGTAAGAAAAGAAGGGTGACCAGATTTACGGGTTGCAGTGATGGACAGTGATGTGTAAAAGGAAAACAATAATATTTCATAGGCAGATATACCACTGATCAAGAAGTGTTGAGCATTTTAGAATGGAAGAGTCTTTAGCATGGCTCAACCATTATAGTTAGTAAAGACCCTAGAAATAAACCAAGGGAAAGTTTCACACATTCTGCTGTTATTACTATAGCTCTTAGGTAAGGTAGATATGCCTTGGCTACTGGCCCTAATGAAAGATTGAAATAAGGAGTAGGCCTCTTATGATTGCCCTGTAATTAACTAGTACCCTTAATGCTTGTTCAGACTTTTCATGAACAAAAAGGAAAAGGGGCTTGTGAATCTAAAATCCAGAAAACAAATCTTTTTGTAGTTATCATACCAATCTTTGGCTTAAATATAATTTTTTAACTGGCAAAGCACACAATTGACAGATATTTATATAAACATACTTTACTCACGTGTAAATAACTTACGAAGGTAAATTCTCCTGATTTGTTAGATTTCTTTATTAAAGATTTTACTTATTTATTTTTAGAGTGGGGAAGGGAAGGAGAAAGAGAGAGAAACATCAGTGTGTGAGAGATGCATTGATTGGTTGTCTCTTGCACACCCCCTACTGGGGACCTGGTCCAGAAAACAGGCATGTGCCCTGACTGGAAATCGAACCTGCGACCCTTTGGTTCACAGACCCGTTCTCAATTCACTGAGCTATACCAGCCAGGGCATGATTTGTTAGGTTTATTTAAAGTATGAATTTAGTAGACAAAGGAGCTCTCATAATGACTTTGAATTAACGTTTAGAGAATTCCAAATAATTTAATTATTCCTATTGTTTTTTTCTTTCTTAGAGTACAGTAGCAGACCTTTGTGTTACCTAATGGAAATTTTTTTTGAAGATTTTATTTATTTTTAGAGAGAGGGGAAGGGAGGGAGAAAGAAAGGGAGAGAAACATCAGTGTGTGGTTGCCTCTCATGCACCCCCTACTGGGGACCTGGCCTGCAACCCAGGCAGGTGCCCTGATTGGGAATCGAACCGGCGACCTTTTGCTTCACAGTCTGGTGTTCAATCCAATGAGCCACACCAGCCAGGGCACCCAATGGAAATTTTAAGAAACCCAAAGATAGGTTAGGCATAAAAAATGTCCTAATGGTTTTATTAGTCTAAATTTAGGGCCTGAATTTAGAAAAAAGCAAAATGAAGAATAATTGTAGAGAAAATAATATATAAATAAGAAAAGAAATATTGACACAGCTGAAGAAATCCAAAACACTGATTTGAAAAAATATACACACCCCTATGTTCATTGCAGTGTTATTTACAATAGTCAAGATCTGGAAGGAGTCCAAGTGCCCATCAGTAGATGAGCAGATAAAAAAGAGGTGGTACATTCACACAGTGGAATACTACTTGGCCATAAAAAAGGAAATGTTACCTTTTGTGACAGCATGGTTGAGTCTGGAAAGTATTAAGCTAAGTGAAATAGGCCAGTCAGACAAAGACAAACACCATATGATTTCACTTATATGTGGACTCTAATGAATAAAATAAACAAATAAAATAGAAACAGACTCACAGATACACAGAACAGACTGACAGCTGTCAGAGGAGAGGGGAGTTGGTGAACTGAGTGAAAAAGGAAAAGGGATTAAGAAAAAAAAAATCCTCATAGACATGAACAACTGTATGGTGATTCCCAGAGGGAAAATGGGGTAGGGAGGGGTAAAAGAAGGTAAAGGGTGATTACCAGAGGGGGTTGTGGGGTGTGGGGGAAATAGGTGAAGATATTTAAAAGGTACAAACTTCCAGTTATATATAAACATATATAGGTAAACTTCCAATTATAAAGAAATTCTGGGAAAGTAATGAACAGCACGGTGACCGAAAAAAAAATTTTTAAAAAGATCAATAAAACTGAAATCTATGGTAACAGTTCATAAAGTCAATATAAAAAATTAAAAAGGTTTAAATCATTTGAAAATTAACCCTGATCTTATACAAACCAAAATATTGTGTTGGCATTATTTTTGATGGCAAGTTGAAAGACATGGATCATGCCAAACATCCTCTTTTATCTTGGAACTAAGGCCTTATCTTATCTTGTAATTATAATAATGAAGCTTATTACATAAATACACTTTTAAGTGCCCACAAAGAAAACATACATAGTATAACAATTCTGTACGACATTTTTAAGTGCTTAAGTAGATCAGTTATTCCCAGAGTACGCACACACAATGGAATAATTTTTAATAGTTTAACGTTTTCCAGGAGAGGGAAACAAACAGCAAAACAGTGATGAGGAACTATTGAATACTTGAGAGAAATATGAATTTCCACTCTAAAATTTAATCCACGATCCCTCTGCAAGGAGAAAAGACAGCAGGCACTTGACAATTTAATAGAGCTACATGATTAAAAAGTCAGCATTTAGCCCTGGCTGGTGTGGCTCCGTGGATTGAACTGGAAGGCTGCAATTTTGACTCCCAGTCAGGGCACATGCCTGGGTTGCAGGCCAGGTCCCCGGTTGGGGGCTTGTGAGAGGCAACCAATTGATGCATCTCACACATCGGTTTCTCTCCCTCTTTCTCCTTCTCTTCCGCCCTCTAAAAATAAATACAAATCTTTTTTCAAAAGGCAGCGTTTATTAATCTACAGAAGTAAAACATTGCCCATGTTAAACAAAATAATCTTTTTGACAAACATGACAATTTCCCCGTAACAGTTTTTCCCCTCTTGCTCTGAGGTACCTCTCAGAGAAACAATCTTGTTCTTGTCAAAACTTCCCCCAAGTGGTCACTGCAATTCTCAACGGTCCCTAGTGAAACTGTGTCAGTTGGGAAGATAAGGATACAAATTAGAGTCAGCGTGAGAAAACACGAAGGAAGCAGCTATCTGGCCCAGTCTTACTTGGCTCAAGGACCCATAAGGATGGTGCGGTGCAACCGTGTACCTCCAGAACTTGGCCAAAGGCCGACTGGCACTGATGAGGGACCAGAGACGATGTCCTGATTCTGGGCAGAAGAGATTAAACACGGCAGTTCCCGGGGACACAACACAGCACTCCCTACAGCTCTGTAATTCCGTGTTTAGTCTGCCCTCCAGCCAGTCTCCCTGGCCGAAGGTAAGCTGTAAGGTGATACCACACTTCTCACACACTTTGTTGTCAACAACATGTTTCCGTCTTACTTCCTCTTTCTTTCAGCGTTGGGCATCTCACCACATTGGCGGGGCTCTAAGAACTTTGCCCGGTTGCTCCAGCCATCCCTGACATTCTTTCTACTCCTTAAACACCCCAGGCTTGTTCCTGTCTTAGGGTCTTGGTATCTGCCCTTCCCTCTGCCTGAAACTCTGCCCTCAGGCTTCTTCCTGGCCACTTTTTCTCAGCTTCGGCTCAGCATCACCTCCTCAGAGAGGCCCTCCATGATGATCTTATCTACTCACACTCTGCACGTCTTAGCCCTATCGCCTCCTCCCCTGGGACGCCAATCCTCTTCGGCCTTGTTAAAAAAAAAAAAAAAAAAAAAACAGGCCCAAAATGAGAGTCACTTGTGCCAAGCCCCACATCAGCAAACCAAGACTTAATACCTAATCGCAACCTCAAGATCTCCCAGGAATGTAACTTTTAACTCGTCAACACGGAATGACCCCTTCCAGTCCCTCGGAGAGGGCGACCTTGCCTGAAACAATGCATTCCTTGCTAATAATTTTCCCTTTTTTGCCCCCTTTCTGCCTTTAAAAACCTTTTTTCTGTAGGTTGGGAAGTGCCTTTCTATTTGCTAGATGAGATGCTGATTCATGAATGGTTGAATAAAGCCAATTTGGTCTTTATTCAGCTGGACTTTCGGTTTTTTGTTTTGGGGGGCTGGCCGGCGGGGTACCGTGCCCAATCCCCTGCCTCTTCGGGCCTCCGGCTGCCCGTCCTGCCCGGGAACCGCTCTGGGGGCCGAAGCCCGACCCCCAGACGGGACGTCGCTGTCCACACGCGCGGGTGGCCAGGCGCCTCCGGGACCTGCGCCCCCGCACTAACGAAGGCCGGCCACCGCACACGGCCCCAGCGCGGTCGGCCGCGGCCCCAGCAAGCCCCTTACCCCGCGGAAGGCCATCACGCACGCCCCGCACTTCCGGCCTCGCGAGGCCCCGCACGGCGCTTTGAGGCGCCTGCGCAGCTGCTGCGCGGAGTTTCTGGGGAGGTGCCGGCGTGTCGGGGCTGATGGCCAATGTCGCTGACTAGCAGCGACGCGTGGGCGTGTTGGTCCGGCCGTCTGGCCCGAGGGCTCGGTTGCGGGGTCTGTGGGAGCGGAGGGCACGGGGAGAGCCTGAGGGCGCCGGCCGCCGCCGCCGCCAGCGCCTGGCATGTCGGCCGAGGCCTCGGGCCCGGCGGCGGCCGAGGCCCTGGCCCTGGAAGTCCCTAAGCCCTGGGGATTCGAGCCCGGCTCCGTCTCGGACGGTCTGAAGCCACAGACCCCGAACAGCAAGTACGTGAAGCTGAACGTGGGGGGCTCGCTGCACTACACCACGCTGCGCACGCTCACGGGGCAGGACACCATGCTCAAGACCATGTTCAGCGGCCGCGCGGAGGTACTCACGGATGCCGGAGGTACTGCGACACCCGTGCTCGGGCTGTCTTCCGCCCCCCGGAGGCTTACCTCGTCTTTTCGTCGCCCGGTGTCTTCTTGCCCCTCCTCTTGGCACTACCGGCCAGTCAGCTCATTCTCACCTCCGCCAACCCCCGCACCCGATCTCATCTCCCCTTTTCATTCATAATCTCTTTCCTCTCCCAGTCTCCCCCCCCCCCCCCCCCCCCCCCCCCCCAGCAGTAACCTACGTACACTTAGGGAACAACGTCCCCTCCCCAGCTCTGCCAGGCGCTGTGGCGAGTGACTCAACATGTCACTTCAGAATTTTCATTGTCACTCCCACCCAATTTTCCCACCCTCCACTCCTCGGCTCGAAAAAGTACTTGGGAACCAGCCCTGCTGCCAGCAGCACCCTTCCAGGCCACCTGCAGCTTTTTCCAGCTGCCTAGCCCTGTGTTTCCCACGGTGTCCGAGCACTGCTCCCAGCCAGCCTGGAGGGTTGGAGGAGCGTGTTGGTCTCTGCGTTTGCCCTAACACACTCGGGGAGTCCAGGGAAATGCAGGTCGTAGAAAGGAGAAGGCTGCTCAGGGTTTGCCAGGGACGCCGGCGTGGAGGGTGGAGAGTTCCGGCAGGTGAACCTTACCTTCTCGGAGTGTTGCATTCAGGTTTGGGCCCCACATGCCCAAGCGGAAGCCTAAAGTTGGGGGGTGTCGGGGGTGGGATTCAGAGGGAGTTAACGAGGATTGTGAGAACAGGAAAATAAACATTTGGGGGGCGGGGGTCAGTTGTCAGAAATCGAAAGGTGAAGACATTAGTTATTCAGTTAAGTAATTTGTGAAGTGCCAGTGCTGAAGATACTTTGTTTTGGTGAATGAATCCGAGGAGGTTAGGCTTACTGAGTTTACTTTTTTGTGGGGACAGGGGGTAACAGGAAACATACCAAAGGAAACATACAAAAAAAGGGGCATGTAATTCCAGATAGTAATAAGTGCTGTGGTGAATGTAAAGGTTAAAATGGTAGTGATTTGCGAAGGCGGGGTAGACATTTAAATTAAGTAGAGTGGCTGGAGTTAACACAGAAGATTAGAGGTTTATTGATTGGTAAGGTAACCGGGAAGAACTTTCTCATGGTGAGAACCTTCTCAGACAGACCTGGGAGGGAATCAGTTCTCTTTGGGATTAAAAAGGGGTCTGTGGGAACACCCACTGGGCATGTTTCAACAGTATATTCTTGGATAAGGCAGAAGTTTGAGAAAAATTCAGACTTGTAGCTTTAGAATCCTTTTTTTTTTTTTTCATAAAAATTTAGTAGTTCCAGGGCCCCCAGAAAAACCATCCTTTATCCTTCCTGTCCCCACCCCCCTAGGTTGGGTGCTGATTGACCGTAGCGGACGCCACTTTGGTACAATCCTCAACTACCTTCGGGATGGGTCCGTGCCACTGCCTGAGAGTACCAGAGAACTGGGGGAGCTACTAGGCGAAGCCCGCTACTACCTGGTGCAGGGCCTGATTGAGGACTGCCAGCTGGCACTGCAGGTGAGGGTCCCTTCCCCGCCTCCTGAGTTCCACCCCTATGCCCATGTCCCTGGAGAGCTGCTTACGGAGTTAAATATAAGGACATTTAAAAAAATAAAAGGAAATATGGGGTACTACCCTGAGAGGCTGCTTCCGGCCCAGCTTTGACTAGCCATGACCCTAGAAAATGTGTGGGTGCTGTCTTCTGTATTCCTGCTGCCTCAGCCAGAGTCCCCCTCAACATCTCATGCCAAGACTATTTCAGTGATTAAGTGACTTCTCTCTGTGCTGCTTGTTGTTTCTACCCAGCCACAGGTGTGACATTACCACCCAATTAATTATCCTCAAACATGATCCCAGTCTATTCTCCCTTTTGCCCAGAAATCAAGTACTAAACAACTCTCTTGTGCCACTAGGGAAACAAATCTAAATTTAAACTGGAGTATAATGACCTCTGCGATCTGGTTCTATCCTGGCAGGCGATACCCCACCCCACCCCAGGGGCTTAAAAAAGTTTTTTGCAATGAAATCTCCCAGAAGCAGGGCCACCCCCAATAAAACAGGGTAGGGGGTTCCAGAGCCCCACCTCTGTGCTTCATTTCTGTGGATCTCTTAGGGTTCTGAGGACACAGGTTAAGTGTCACCTTCACCATAGCTGACTGGGTGACCCTGAGTGAGTCAATTCCTACCTCTGGCATTCTGTTCTCATGTTCCAAAAGATAGGAAAATGAGAAAATATGTACAATGTAGTGAGTTTTACATAAAGCCTTTTATTCTGTCCTGTTTTTACAATGTTAAAAATATCCTTTTATGGTACAATATTAATGGAGATTATAAGGATTTCTTTTTTGATGTTCTTTATATATTAAAAAGTGGCAACTATGAGCAAGTGTCTGTTATCTTGGGAAATCTTATTCTTGGAATCCAAAAGTATAGAATTTCTTTGGGCTGTATCTGTGTTTTTCAAATGTTGTGACTGCCTCCCATAGAAAACATGCAATATATATATATATATATATTTGAAATAAGATTTATAAAATTATACTTTCAGTGAAATACACTCTGGCATATTTTCTTTTTTTCCTGTCAGTGCTGTGTGAGACACATTGAACTTGTTCCATGACCCATTAATGGGTAACCACTTGCAGTTTGAACTGGATATTCTTGGAAGTGCATTCCTGAGCTATAGTTTTACATTTATCTAGTGTTATCTCATACCCACTCCTGAATCTAATGTTTACCTAATGTTATCACACCCACAGAATTACTCCTGTGTGTCAGAAGTAATTCCACTAGCTGCTTGTATGTACATCTTGCACCCTTGTTTGATATTTTTTTAAAAATGAAGGCAGTTGGGGGTGCATCCAAGGTCAAAGAATTACTAAGCAGCAGAGCTCACATTCAACCCCAGGTTATCTGACTTCCAAGTGCAAGTGCTTTCTCTTCTGTACTCCAGCTACCTTCTTTCCAGGTTTCCCCGAGACCATTCCCATCCCCACCTCACTTGACTAGTGTTTGCTTGTTTGCTTGGAAGTTTTTGTTTTTAAGATTTAGGTACAGAATATTGAGTTCATCATGCTCCTCAATGTGTGACACTTAATCGTCTATGAAATCTTTTCTTCTTATTTTTTTCTGCATTTTCAATCCCCTGCCATGTCCCTTTCTCCCATAGGTACCCTTCCAGTTCTGATGCTTTGACACATATGCTTGGATTATGTTTGTACTCTTGAAAAGCTAAAGCATTTAAAAAGGTTTTTTTTAAGTTTTTATTTATTTATTTTTAGAGAGAGGGAAGGGAGAAAGAGAGGGAGAGAAACATCGGTCAGTCACCTCTTACACACCCACAACCAGGGACCTGACCTGCAACCCAGGCATGTGCCCTTACTGGGAATTGAACCAGCGACTTTTCAGTTTGTGGGACGACACCCAACCACTGAGCCACGCCAGTCAGGACAGCTAAAGCATTGTTTTATATGCATTTTAAGTTTCCATAAGTGACACTGACTTATGGGTCATGTGTTTTGTTTCTTAATTCAACACTTTTTTTGAAGCTCCGTTTTTGCTGCTCTACGTACCAGAAGATGGACACCTAGATTGACTCCCACTTCCTGCCCCAACAAACGGTGCCACCGTGAGCATCCTTGTACATGTGCCCGAATGGGTGCTGGGTCGGGGTTTCTCATGGTTGTGGCTGGGAGTGGCACTGCTGGTCACAGGACACGTACAAATGACTTCCAACAACATCGTCAAGATCAGTCCCCCAGATGGCTGCAGCGCTCTGCACTCTTAGTCAGCAGCGCCCACAGGGTCTCATTTCTGCACACTCTCCAGCACATAGTGTGATCCACTGTTCTGATTTTGCCAATCCGATTGGCGTAGAGGACCTCATTTTTATCGCATGCCTCTGATTACTAACGAGATCTTTTCATATATTAGTTTTTTGTGGTTTCCCCCTCTATGAATTGCCTATTCATCTTCTTTACCAAATTTTCTACTGAGTTTTTTTTTTTTATCTTGTTGCTTTACAGGTGATCCTTGTATATTTTAGTTTAGTTCATAGGGAGAACTAAGCCCTATTACCCTAAGGCATGTATTCTACATAATAAATTTACTCTTCTCTTATATATCTAAAATAGTACCGTTTACCTGTCATGGAAATAGGTACTATTGAGGAAATAGTTACTCATGTTATTTGCTGGGTTTTCAGATTTAGTTGAAGAACCCCAGTTGAAAAAGTCTTTCAGATAATAATTGCTAGTCCGTTTTATTTTTAGGTAATTTTCTCCTTATTTTGTTTATTTATTTATCTATTTATTTATTTGAGAGAGAAACAGCAGTTTGTTGTTCCGCTCGTCCATGCATTCACTGGTTGATTCTTGCATGTGCTCCGACCAGGGATTGAACCTGCAACTCAGTGCATCAGGACAGTGCTCTAACCAGCTGAGCTACCTCGCCAGGGCCTCTAGTCACTTTTAAATGTTGCCAGTATTTTCTCTTAGAATGTCTCTTAGTGTCTGTTGTTGAATGGAAATCCTTGATTTATTATTGTAAATAACCATTTATTATTTTTTAAGCAATGTGTATATGTTATAGAAATTTAGAAAATTAAAATTTAGGTAATTAAAGATATAAAAGTAGCAAATGTCCTTCAAGGCCTTTTTGGGGGTGTGTGTGTGTGTGTGTGTGTGTGTGTGTGTGTACACGTGCGTGCACATGCTCCGAAGTACAGTCATGTTATATGTGCTGTTTGTAATCTGCTTTGTTTGTTAATAATTGCCATCTTTCCATGTCAGTAAAATGTATCTAATATCCAGGGTACACGCAAATGTCTCCGTGCATTCCAGAAATGTCTTTTATAGCTTTGCTCATCTAAATGAGGACCCAGTCTAGCCCCTTGCGTCATGTCTGGGTATTACGTTCCTCAAGGCCCCTCCAACCCCAAACAGTCCCTTTTCTCTCATGATGCTGACTTGTTAAAGAGACCACCAGTGGTCTGCACAACAACCTAGTCTCTGAATTTGCCTGGTTGTTTACTTGTGGTGTCATCTGGCTTGTAACAGACCCCATTCTGAGTTTTCTATAAGCTAAATGGTGGACTTAAAGGTCTGATATTAAACATTTTGGTTAGAATACATTTTAGGTAATTTTATATATTTCATATTTTGTTATATCGGCACATCCATAATATTGGTTTTCTTTTTTAAGATTTTATTTATTTATTTCTAGAAAGGGTGGAGGAAGGGAGAAAGAGGGAGAGAAACATCAATGTGGTTGCCTCTAGCACGCCCCCTACTGGGAACCTGGCCCACAACCCAGGCATGTGCCCTGACTTGGAACTGAACCATCGACCCTTTGGTTTGCAGGCTGATGCTCAATCCACTGAGCCACATCAGCCAGGGCATAATATTGTTAATATGACTCATCATTAGTGATGCTCAGAATTAGCCCCTTGATTCAGGTGATGTTGGTGTGATCCTTCCATTGTAGTTACGTTCCCTTGTTGCTAACTATAAAGTAATCTGTGTGATGTTATTTTGGCACTATATGAATAACAGGTACCTGTCAACCACATGGCAACTGATTACCCTTACCTGAATCAATAATTTCATTAGAGTTGTAAAATAATTATAATTCTATCGTTCCTTCAACATTATTACATTGGGGTTATTTGTAAGGTCACACTTTCCATTGTCAACTGAAGAAATTCTTGATTTTAATGTAGTCAAATTCCTTCTTTTTTTTTCCTACATGTGCCTAAATCTATCCTTTCAAGATCTTGTTTAAGAAGTTTTTTCTCCTTTCTACATTTTTAATATCTCTATAGTTTTACCTTTCATATGTGAGTCTTTTAGTCTAGTAGAATTCACTATTGTAAATATGAATTACCAAGGGATTTAACTTTTTTGTCCTTCATAGAGTGAGCTAGTTTTCCCACTGTCATCTCTCAATCTGTGCTAACCAGTGTCCAAAATTCTTGCTTCCTGCTTATTCTGGCTCTGTGTAGTCCTCTCCCACACTGAATAGGGCTGACCTGTGTCACCAGCAGAATATTGCAAAAATGATAGTGTGTGACTTAAAGCCAGATCATAAAAGACATTGATGTTTCTGCCCCTCTCTCGGATCACTCATTCTGGGGGAAGCCAGCTGCCATGTGAGGATCCCCAAACAGCTCTAGGGAGAGGTCTCCTTGGTGAGGAACTGAAGCCTCCTGCCCACAGCCAGCACAGATGCTCAGTCATATGGGTGAACTGTCTCAGAAGCGGATCCTTGAGGCCCAGTCAGGTCTTCAAGTAACCACAGCCCTGGCCAACATCTGGACTCCAGCTTCATGAGGAATCATGGGCCAGGACCACCTAGCTCAGCCAATCTCAAGTTCCCAACCTCCAGAAACTGTGCGAGATAATAAATGTTTATTGTTTTACCCAATAAGTTTGTAGTAATTTGTTACCCAGCAATGGATAACAGAGTTTGGTATCTGGAGTGGGATTCTGCCGTAACAAAAACTTAAAAAGTGGGAGTGGTTTTAGAACTGGGAAGAGGGAAATTGTTAATAAAAGCCTAAAGAGTTTTAAGGAGTCCGTTTATAGAAGTCTGATGACCTTTGAAGAGGCTGCAGTGAGGAAAATGTTACTGGAACCTGGTGCAAAGGTGATCCTTGTTACGTAGTGGCAGACGTTTAGCAACACTGCCTCCTACGGTGATGCAGAAAGTAGGAAACACACCCTATGAACCGGGTGACGTAGCTGGAGGTTCCCAGACAGAATATTGAAGTTGCCACCAGGTTGCTGGTTGCTTACAGTAAAATCAAAGAGGAGTTGGTAAGCCAATGGAAAAACATTGAACAAAAAAGAGCCAGGAATGACTGGGCTTGGAAATTACCAGCCTTCCCAAATAATGAATGATGTTAAAATGAACAAATGGCTTTAGGCAAAGATCAAATACAGGGTGTTTTCAGGAAAACAGGATCTAAAGATGAACCTGAGGATGTGATGGTAAAATATTTTGCTAAGACCTCAAAAATACCCAAGAAGATACCTCAGAGAAGCATTTGATCGAATAATAGCACAACTAAAACGTTGAAAGGTGTTGTCCCTCAGCGGTCTTGGCGTGAGCCCCAAGTGGGTTTAGAAGAGCCTGTTTCACAAAGATTTATGTATGTGGTTAGAGAATTCTGTGGTCAGAAACACTAAAAGGGGCAGAGACAGTGCAAGAGTAGAATAGGCCCTTAGACTCCCACAGTTTTCCAGGCAGGAAACAGGCTGAGGAAGTCATGGAGCTGCAAACATGGACAGTCTTTCGTGGACAAGGAAGGATGACAGGGCAGAGCCAAGCGCCATAGAGAATCATCGTGGGACAAGACTAGGCATCAGAGAGCTCCCAACGTTTGTCCGACTGGATTACAGAATTTCCATGAAGCAGTGAGCGCCATCCATACCCTTTTGAACAAGTCTTTTAATGCCTGTGAGTATCCTAATGCCTGTTCCACCATTGTGTGTGGGGTGTGTGGAAGAGAAAACTTGTCTCTTTAGTTCACAGGTCTTCAGATCAAGAGCAAATGTACTTAAGGAACTATAGTTAAGGAACTACATCCAAGAAGCCTCTTCTTCACCCAGACCTGATTTAGATGACAGGATTCTGTACTTCAAGCTGATGCTGGAATAAGACGAGACTTTGGGGGATGTTGGGAGGGGGTGAGTGTGTTTTGCGTATGGGAAGGATTTGAATCAATGGGATCCAGCCTCCAAGGCACTCCCAAATGATTCTTGTTTTCTAGTATTCATTCTCTTGTGTGGTTTTCTCCCACACGGAATAGAGCTGACAAAACTAGGTCGTAAAAGACAGTGAGGCCTTCACCTTGCTCCCTCTGGAGTTATTTGCTTTGGTGAAGCCAGCTGCCATGTTGTGAGGACGCTCAAGCAAACCTATGGAGAGGCCCAAGTGACAGGCATCAGGTGTTTCTAGCCAATAGCCAGAATGAACTTGGCAGCCATATGAATAAGCTTTCTCAGAAATGTGTCCTTCAGGCTCAGTTGGGTCTTCAGATTACTGCAGCCCCAGCTGACTTGACTATAACCTCATGAGAGACCCCATGACAGAGCCACCCTGCTAAGCCACTTCTGAATTCCTGACCCATAAGAAACGGAAAAGTGTTGATTGTTGATTTGAACTGCTAAGTTTTGGAATGATCTGTTACACAGCAATAATCAAAACACATCTCATACTCCCCCCACTGATTTTTGGTGCCCTCATTGTAAACATCAGTTCTCATATATACATGAGTCTGTTTCCAGACTCTGTTGTGTTCCGTTGTTTGTGTTTGTCTCCGCACTGAAACCACACTGTTTTCATTATTATGGCTTTGTAGGGTGTTTTAATATCTGGTAGGGTTGGTCTTTCCTCTTGTCTCCTTTTAAAATTTGACCTAAATATTAGTAGACTTTTATTCCATATTAATTTTAGAAAAAGTGTTATGGCTGTGTCAAAAATCTTTTTGGAATTTGTGTTAGAATTGCACGTCTTATTTTTAGATTGGGAGAGGTGAGAGGAGTTTTGGCATGGAGATTCTAGAAGACAGGGAAAAAGAAATAAGCCTGTGTGTCTGGTTCTGATTTTGCCTCCAACCTCCCAGCAAGCCAGGTTTATTCATTCAACAGATACTTCTGAGCATCTGTTGTGTGCCGGGCACTTACCACTTAGATGGGAAGAGACAGGCCATAAGCTGTATAGACCAACAACTGAGAAAATGTGAGGAACTGAGTGCCATGAGGAAAGCGAACTGACATCCCGAAAAGGAAGCATGGGAGGCTGCTTTAGTCAGGGAGCTTAGGGAGGAGGACCAGCACCCTCTGAGGGGCACTATGTGAGTTGAAATCTGAATGGTACAGAGGAGCCAGCCCCACAAACACCTGAGTGCAGACTGTCTCTGGCAGTGGGAAGAGCAAAGGGCTAGATGGGCACAAGGTGGATGTGCCACAAAACGGCCGTCAGTGGGGCAGAAGGGCAGGGACAAGATTGGAGATGTTGGATGCTGCAGAGCCTTGTGGACGACTAAGGAGTCTGGATTTTTCCCCAAAAGGTAGCAAGCAGCTTTTGAAGGCTTTTAAGTGGGTGAGTGAGTGACATTTGGTCGTGCTGTTAACCACCTTCCGCTTCTTCTCCAGCAAAAAAGGGAGAACCTGTCCCCGCTGTGCCTCATCCCCATGGTGACATCTCCCCAGGAGGAGCAGCAGCTCCTGGCCAGCACCTCCAAGGTGAGGCCCCTGAGCCCTGTAGGGTGGAGGTCGGGGGCCTCTGCCTGCAACCTGACCCCCACCCTTCTCCATCCTCTCTCCCTCAACAGCCCGTGGTGAAGCTTCTGCACAACCGCAGTAACAACAAGTACTCCTACACCAGGTGACCGCCTTTGGGGGGGTGGGGAGGGGGTGCACTGGGCTGAGTCCTGGGCTTAACACAACCCAGCCCCTGGCCCAAGGGGAGGGCTGTGGCCACAGCGAGAGACAAAAAAGGTGCCTGCCTGAATGGGAATTCCAGCTCTGCCACTTACCCACTGGGCTCCTCGGACAGCTCATTTTCACTTCTGAGCATCAGTTTTATCAGTAAACCGGGGTCCAGGTGAGGATTAGATGATAACGACTAGCATTTACTAAGTGCTTATTTTATAACAGGCATTGCTCTTAAGTGCTTTACACATATTAAATCACATAATTCTCACAATTGCTTGAGGGAGGTACTGTTGTGACCTCCATTTCACAGCTGAGGAAATTGAGGCACTGAGAGGTGAAGTAACATGCCTAGTTTCTCCCAGTTAGAAAGTGGTGCAGCTAGGATGCCAGGGGACACAGCCTGACTCCAGGACTGCATGGGTAGCCACCCTGCTGTGCTGGGCTTTGCTCAGCAAATGCTACTTCCTTCCTTGCCAGGCCTGCTTGGCCTGGCCCTAGGGGTGGAGGAAGCTCCCTGCCAGGTGCCAAACCCGTGGGCAGGACTAGAGCCTGGGTATGTGGGCCCTATGCTGGGGGGAACGGGGAGGGAAGCCTGTGTGCTGAGGTCCCCTGGGCCCTGGTCTTCAGCACTTCAGATGACAACCTACTTAAGAACATCGAGCTATTTGACAAACTGGCCCTGCGCTTCCACGGGCGGCTGCTCTTCCTCAAGGACGTCCTGGGGGACGAGATCTGCTGCTGGTCTTTCTACGGGCAGGGCCGCAAGGTCGCCGAGGTGTGCTGCACCTCCATTGTCTATGCCACGGAGAAGAAGCAGACCAAGGTCAGAAGGGGTTCAGGGCCTGGTTAGGGAGGGCTACGGTGGTTGGCAGGACCAGGACCCTAGACAAAGGCAGCTCAGCACATCAGGCAGGGAAAGTCCGTCACCGAGAGTCAGGACGGAGTTCCAAGTTCTGGGGCCTGGTCTGTGTACATCATGATGCCATACAGTCTCGTCTGTGACGACCTTGTCTGCCTGGTCTCTTCTGACCTTCGTATGATGGATGTGCCTCAGATACACCAGAGAGGTTGCGAGTCTCTAAGTACCCGATACTGTTTCCCACCTCCCCAACTTTGCACACTTGTTCCTTTTACCTGGATTACTCTCCCTCCTCCCTGTGTACCTAATGAACTTGTGCTTAATCTTGAAGACCCAAGCCATGCCATGCATCACTTTCTTTGGGACACCTTCACTTACGAACTTTCACCTCAACAGCCTTAGACAAAGGGGGTTTATTTTCGGAGCGAGGTGTTAGCTCTTTGAGGGTAAGGCTGTATTTTTAAAATATTTTTTCCTATCTTTCTAGCACTAGTGGAGGCTAGTAGAAGAGTTTATTACACAGTGGAAGCTGGGAAACATTTATTGAATGGCTGACCCAGCTTCCAAGAAACTTCCTCTGTTTTTTGAGGACAGGAAGATAAACGAACAATTGGAATGCAGCTTGCTGAGTTATGTTCATTGTATGACTCCAGCCCACAGAAGGGGAACCCCCAGTCACCTCTGCTTCATCTCTTCTGCTCTCTCTCCATCACTCCACGTTGTGGCATTGGCCTTGCTGCTCATGTGATACACTAAGCCCACTCCTGCCCCGGAGCTCTTACACTTGCTACTGCCTCTTCCCCGACTGTTCTTCCTCTGGTTACCCACCTGGCTCCCTCCCCACCCTTCCTTTGGCCATTAGTCAGGTGTCGTCTTCTCGGTGAGGTCTTCTCCAAACTCCCTCTTACAACATTCCCGGCTGTGACCATCCCCACCCCTTTTCCTGCTACAGTTTTTCCCATAACATTTGTCACCATCTGACAGTGTATATTTTATTAAATGTATGTCTGTGTCCTGCCCCAGAATGTAAACTTCCCGTGGATAGAAACTTTGTTGTGTTCACTGCTCCCTTCCCAGTGTCTGCAACACCCGGTGCAGTGCAGTCATTCAGTACATATTTGTCTAAGGAAAGAATCTAGCAAGAGACTTGGTAGCAAAGGAGAGAAAACAAATAACCTCCTGACTTCAGAGCCGGACCTTCAATTATAAGTGTCACTTTGCTGAGTAAAGAAGTTGCAAAGAGGACAGTCCAGGCCATGGAACCTGTGATGGCAAAGACGTGGAGGTGTGCCAGTGCAGGAGCAGCTGGGGGAGGGGGTGGTTGTGTGACTGGATACAGGGTGGGAGCTGGGGGTTGCTGACCTTTTGCAGGTGGAATTCCCAGAGGCCCGGATCTTTGAGGAGACCCTGAACATCCTGATCTACGAGACTTCCCGGGGCCCAGACCCAGCCCTTCTGGAAGCCACAGGGGGTGTAGCTGGAGGTGGTGGGGCGGGCCGAGGGGAGGATGAGGAGAACCGAGAGCACCGTGTCCGCAGGATCCATGTCCGGCGCCACATCACCCATGACGAACGTCCTCACGGCCAACAGATTGTCTTCAAAGACTAATCTGGATCTTTCTCCATTTTCCTCCTGCTACTGGGACCCAGTCCCTCTCCTTTCCTCCCCCCCTTCCCACACCTTTGCCCCGGCTTTGCTGGCCAAGTCGTGGGTCTTCCTTCTGTCCTTTTATTGCATGGTATAGCTCACTTTGGCCGTTTCCATTCATTCCCACGTCGTTGCTAATAACACAGTGCATTCCAGCCCCTTCCCTCAGTCAGAGCCCTTCAGAGGCCTACATTCATTCCTCCATCACCATCTTTGTGCTGCTGTTTTCCCATACCAGCTGGTTTAAAATGACTTAGAATTCCCGTTCTCTTTTTTTAGTACATTATACATGCCAAAGTGTCAAGCCAGCCCTTAATAACCCCCACCACATTCTGAGCTGCCTCCCAGCCTTGTGCAGGGTAGTTTGTCCCCTTTCCCCCACCTTTCTCCCACCTCCTTCACTCTGTGTTAGGCTGGCCTGGGCCTGCACCAGCTCAGCTATCTTCTCGATCTGTTTCATATTATTTATTATTTTAATTTTCTATTAAATTATTGGTATAAAGTTGAGTTGAGGATCTGGTGCTGACTCCCAGGATGAGGGCCAGGAAAGTACCTGTCTCTCTGCATGGGAGAAGACATGCACCCCCGCCCTGGGGCTGGTAGCTGGGAAGAAAGTGGTCAGGAGTTAGGGTGTAAGATCTGTATTTCAGTGTTCACTAGCCAGTCGCCTCCCTCGGCCCCGCCCATACCCTACAATGGAGAGGAGGTCCTGGCTGCCACTCAAGCCGTCCCTGAGTGCAGCATCTCTCCAAGCCAGATGTCTGAAGGCAGCACCTTCCTTCAAGGGTCTGGAGCAAAGACAAAGTCGAGGGCCTGGCGCTCGGCCCCAGCCACGTTGGGATGCCAAAGGTCCACGATGAAAACCACTCGAGGCCCATCTTCAGGAGAGCCTAGGGTACATGGGAATGGAGACAGGAGAGCAGCTGACATTAAGCACTTATATGCCAGAGCACTATCCAAATACTCAAAAAAAAAAAACCACAACACTTTGTAAGTAAGTGCTAAGCACTGTTCTAGCCCCTTATATGCGTTAACTCTTAATCATCAAGATAAACTCTGAGGCAGTACCATAATTACTCCTATTTTATACAAAGTAACTGAGGAACAAAGAGGTTAAGTAACTTGCCCAAGTTCACACAGCTAATAAGTGCCTGAGGTATATGTTGTATGAAAGGAGAGGTTAGCACTCCCCTTGACAAAGGTGGAAGAGGCCCACAGGCCTGATGACACATGCAGTTAAGGCACTGCCACCTACTGGGTGGCATCTAACCATGTAAATGCCAGAAGTAGCACAGGAACCCCGGTGGTCCAGGCCCTAGGTCTCATGCTGCTAACCACTTTGAACCTACATTAATGTATTTAATCCTCCAGTCACCTTATCAAGAAGGCAGTTTCCCCATTTTGCAGGTGATTGTAAAAGCTATGTGACTTGTTCAAGGTTATACAGCTAGAAAATGGCGGTGCTAGGACAGCAAGCCAGTGGGCCTGGTTCTGCAGCCTCTCATAGACTTATGTCCCTTCTCTGTTAGTCCCTTGTCCCTCCTAGCAGAGTGGGAGCCCCATTACCATTATGAGCCACTGTGTGCACGAAGGAGTCATCCACCAGTAGACAGTGTCCCTCGGCCCAGCACTGGGGCTCACCCCCAACCACCAGCTCACAGCCAGGGGGGATCTTCAGACCTGTGGAAAAAGACCCAGGCATACCAGGTTCTATGGTGGTTCCTCCTTGTTCTCTGGAAAGTGATTTGGAATATAGTTATAAAACAATGCTGGCTGAAAGAAGTGCTAGGAGATACAGGGAAATGCAGTGCAATGCACAGTCTGTTCTGTTTCAGAGAAAAGGGAAGGCTTCCTGGAGGAAGTGGCATTTCCTCCTAGGCTTCTGACAGTTTAACTCAAGAACCTACTATGTGCTGGGCCTTCCCTCCCTGTAAGATATGAAGCTAATGACTCCATCCTTTGCCTAGAGACCACACAGTCGGGTACTGAGAAAACTGACCAGCCACTTCAAATGATAAGGAATAAGAAGACACCCCAGAAAAGGTGTGACCCTTGAAATTATGTGTCCTGAGGGCTAAGTAGGAGTTTTCCAGGAAGTAATGATAAAAGGTAAAGACATCTTAGGTTAAGAGTATAGCATGAGTGTGGTGTGTGCCAGTATTAGTCAGAAGGCCTTTATTTTTTAGAGCATGGTGGGAGGGAAGGCAAGGAAAGGAACATATGGGAGATGAGGAGAGAAAGAATCTGGATTGGGTCCTGAGGCAAGTGCGCTTCAAGTGGAGGGTACAGCCAACCAGTAGTACAGGAGACGATTTCAGGCAAAACAAGATCATGGAATTTAATCAGAAAATTGTGTTCCTCTCCATTTCTTCTCAGTCTTTAAAACACCAAAAAGCAAATCTCAGTTTAGTGTTATCATGACATAGCACCCCAATAACACAGCTGCCTTCCAGACGAAGAGAGCATAGGCTTCAGTCCCAGAGAGGCTATTTAGCCAGAATTTTAAAAGCCTTTTCTAAAAAGTTTAAATTCGCTTTTATGAGTACATTCCATTTAGGGCAAATAATACTGATTATCATGTTTTATAAAGATTCCTTTTAAATAAGTAAAACAAAATATTGAAGAGGGAGTCCATATGAAGAAACACAGTGAGGCAGTAAATGACTATGGCAAAGCTTATGAAGATGGTTCGCAGATAACTGAAGCTCAGGAGATGCTGCTGCTGTGGGAAGCAGGTGGTCATGAAAGATTTGTGAGAAGAGGCATGATCAGAACCACAGTGCAGAAAGCTCTGGCAGCAGAGAAGAGAGGCAAGAAGGTTGTCTGCAGGCGTCATCTACTTACCCAGATGGCATCTGACCCGGGCATTGGTGGGCCCACAACGGCCCTCCAGCCGGGCCCCCGGAAGGAGGACAGAAAAGCCAGCATTGCCAAAGGTGTTGGCGCTCATGAAGCTCCGAAGTCCCCTCAGTGCCCGATAGGCCCTGGGGCACCGGCGGCAGTTGTTGGGTTGGCACCGGCCTGCTTGATACAGCAGGAGCTGGTAGCACCCAGGAGCCAGTGGTGGGGACCAGCCCCGAGGAAGAGGGGTAGTCCCTGAGAAATCCCAGCTCACAGCCCCAAAGTCCCGCAAAATAGCAGAGAAGCTGCTTTCCAGGAGCTCCACGTCATGTCGCTGGGCATCCCGTGGCACGAAGGGCGCTGAGGGCAGGTCGGGCAGGAAAAGCAAGTCTGGGCGCTGAATGCCCAGGACCCCTGGTCCTCCCCCAGGGCCTGGGCCACCCTGAGCTGCCCGCCTCACCCTACCCATCCCAGCCCAGGAGTAGCGCCTGGCGTAGGCCCGAAGGCGACGGCTCACTAGACCTTCTGTCCTAGGTCCTTCCCCAGGCTCCCCAGAGCTCCCTGGGCCTGGCTTGCCAAACTCAGAGCATCCCCCAGGCCCACCACTGACACCCCCAGCCTGACTTCTAGCCCCCAGGGCCTGCATGTCTTGGGACCCCAAGCGGTAGCAGTACCAGAGGAAGAGGGAAGTGAGGGCTCCCAGGAGCAGGGTAAAGGCTGAGGAGGCCAGGGGCAGCGGCCACGTGGGCATGATGGGCAGGGAGGCCATGGCCAAGAGGCCTGAGGCATCTTCCTGACCCCAGTTCCCCTGTGCCCCCAGTTCTTCCTCCATGGCTGCTCCCTGGTTACCCCCTGGGTTGTTTCCCTTCCACATTTCCACTCTGGGTTCTCTCTGCTTCAGAGGTCTTCTCTCCACCTTGTATCTCCGGCCTTCTCTCCTTCATGTACCCTTAACCCTCTTTTCCCGTTCTTCCTTCTGCCTCTCTCTCACCTCTTCTTTCTCCTTGTGGCAGTTTCCTCTTTCACCCTCTGCCTCTCCTTTCTTCTCCCTCCACCCCAACACCTCGTTTCTCTCACTCTTTCTCCTCCCGCCCCTTTCCTTCTAGCTTCCCTGGACAGCAGTTCCTACCCCACCTGGACCCGCAGCCCTGGGGACCTGCAGCCAGTCGTCCTCCGCAGCGGCTTCTCCCCTTCCTCCCCCTTCTCTCTTCCTTGCCCTCTCTTCTCATCAACCCTACCGGCAGGCTCTCTCGCGCTCGCTCGCTCTTTCTCCCCTACCCGCTCCTTCCTTGGCTCCCACACACCCTGACGTCACTCCTTCCTACAGTAGTCCTCTCAGCTTAGCTACCCCAGCCCCCTGCCCAGTGGCAGCGGCAACTCAGCCAGCGGGGAGGGGGGTGGTCTCCGGATTTCCTTCTCCCCGGACCCTGCGGGGGCGCCACGTGCGGCGCCAGGGGCAAGTTGCCAAACCCTAGACGCCCCGCAATGCGAAAAGAAGGGGCGGGACCTGGGGCGGGACAAGCCAAGGGGCGGGGCGAGCGTGCGGACTGCAGACCAAGATGCCTCGGCCTGTCCTTGGGTCTGCAGAACCCTGGACCAATCCACCAGTGATTCCTCCTCCCCCTTCGCTTCCACCGGAGCCAGACCCAGGCGGGCCCCTGATTGATGGCAATGGCGGCCTCAGCCAATCCGCCGAGGCGCCGGGGGCGGGGCCCACACGGGCTGGGCCGGGAAGAGCTGTCCGCGCGCTGGTGGTGCTGAAAAGGGTGCCTCACAAGCGATGAGAGGCCAGAAATAAAAAATCAAAGTTGAAACCTCACAAACGTGGAAACTTGACATTCTCCTAGAGGAAAGCCCATTACACATGAACTTAAGTAGAAAGGAAGAAGTCCCATAGGAGGGCCTGGATTATAGGCAAGGGGCATATTGGGGGCTGAGCAGGCGCAAAACCAGCTGTGCCGTCCCTCGGCACCCTGGAAAGAGGAGATTCAGATTCCAGATGTTGTTGTAACGGCGAGGACAGGGGACCGTAATTATTGCTGGGACCAAAGAGTTTCCTTTGCTTCCCCGAGGGGCTGAGGGACTGAGGAGTACGGTCCTGGCTCTCATGGTCCCTCCTTCTTCCGTCCGCACTTCCTCCTCCTTCCTCCCGCCCCCCAATAAATCCCAAGCCCCTCCCTTCGCCCGTCCCCAGGATCTGACGTGAGCTCGACACCTTTCTCAGCTTCACCCTCCCGCAGCTCTAGTGCCCGAGCTTCAGCTCTTAAGGTTCTGCAACCCCCTTCCCTCCCCGCCAAGCCCCGCTAAAGCCCAGTAGGGATCTTCCCCATCCTCGAACCCACCTCAGGCCCCGGGAAGCCGTCTTGCCTTTCCTCAGCTAAATCTCACCTTGGTGGACCCAGGAGGCGGAGCAAGAGGGTAACCCAGGAGACCTAGCTCCTTCGGCCCTCTCGGCCCTCTCGCCTCCACCCCCCTGCAGCCGGAGCCGCGCCCCCTCTCCCACAGATTCGGGAGCAGAGAACACAGGAGACTGGGCAAAGAGGGGTGGGCTTCAGGCGACCTCCCAGCCCAATTCTGCCACTCCACCCCGAGGGGCCGAGAAATTGCCTTCCTTGCTAACTGCTAGCAGGGAAAAAAAAATTAAAGGGAACGATAGCAGGAGACAGAAGAAAGGTGACAGCTAGCTTATTTAAGAGAGGTGCAGAGGAGACAGAGGAAAGGTGACAGCTAGATTATTTAAGATAGGCGCAGAGAAGAGAAATCAGTGTGAGTCGCCATGGGGATTCCCAAGGCCCAACACCCGCCGCCTTCCCAGCTGCTGTTCCTAATTCTGCTGAGCTGCCCCTGGATTCAGGGTAAGGATGGGGGATGATGGGGGTGGGCCCGTGAAGGCTCCCAGGAGGGTCCTTTACCCTCCTTTCTCTGAATACCCTGGGCCTTCCAAGCTCTTAGGGAAGGGGAGGGGCAAAACTGATGGGAAGGGGCAAGTCAAAGCTTTCCAGCTTGTACCTGGAGCCCCGAGCCCCACTATAAAGGAAGTGGGGAAATGAGTGAGGGTAGCTTTTATCAGGGTCTCGGGGGGTTAAATCCAGGAAGGAAGGCTGGGGAAGTTGGGGGGTGTCTGTGGAGGTGGCAGAACACGCAGAGTACCTGAGTAGGAGATGGAGATGCTGGGAGGGATGCCAGGCACTGCACACACAACTGCTCTTGGATGTATGAACAAAGACAGATGAACAGAGGCACTGCTCAGAGACCAGATAGTCAGTTCCCCTCTCTGCCCCCCAGCCAGACTCCAGGGAGAGACTGCAGAGAAACAGAGAGAGAAGGGAGGGAGGCAGAGAGGGAGGAAGGGAGGGAGGGAGGGAGAGAGAGAGAGAGAAAGAGAGAGAGAACACCACACTGCAGAGACAGAAACCCAGAGAGAAATCTGGGCACTGCGGAAGCAAGGGCTGGGAGGTGCTGTCAGACCCTCCGCAGAGACCAGGAGACCACTGAGGTGAAAATGAAGACAGCACTGTTCCCCATTTTCCACCCTGCTGGCCCTGTCCAGTGCTCATTACAGCCAAGGTGCTCACTGAAGGCTTACACAGCTTGGGGCAAAGAAGGGGAGGAAGGTACAGGATTGTGAGGGGCAGCTGGGAACCTCTCCTCCCATCTTAGCTCTTAGCTCAGCCTGGAACCCTGTGAGCTCCCGCAGTCCCAGCTGAGGAGGGAGAATAACTCTGGAAAATATCTTTCTGGTAAATCTAGGAGTGTGGGGCAGTGAAAGGGTTCATACAACCTTATCTCTTAGGTCTTCCCATGAAAGAGGAGGAGGCACTGCTGGAGCCTGGAAGCGAGACCCCCACAGTAGCCTCGGTGGCCTTGGCTGAACTGCTCCATGGGGCCCTGCTGAGGAGAGGCCCAGAGATGGGCTACCTGCCGGGTGAGGCTCCCAGTGTGGCAGGAGTGACATAGAGGCAGAGGGAGAGATATTCACTCAGGGAGATGGGGAGTAGGCCAGTGAAATTCAGAGGGAGATAGAGGGAGAAGATAGAGAGAGTCAAAACTGGGTATGGACAGAGAAAGAGTCAGAATAATCAAGAGACAGAGTCAGACAGAAAAACAGACAATCAGAGAAAAAGACAGCTGGAAACTCTGAGAAACCAGGTTCAGAAAAATAGTGTGAGGGAGACATATAAAAAGAAAGAGAGAGAGAGAGAAATACAGAGCCTAGTAGATCCAGAGTCATAAAATCAGAGAGTGGTAAGAATACTAATCAGAGAAATAAAGAGTTCCAGAGAGAGCAAAAGAGAGAGAACTACACAGGAGAGAGAAAGGGGTAGCCAGGAGAGGAACCAAATCTGAAGGAGGAGTCAGAGAGAGAGGGTCAAGGAGACTGTCGTAGTGGAAGGGCCTGATTCAGAGGTGGACAGGGGAAGAGAAGGGGGAGGGTATCAGGCTGTGGAAGCCTTGGGAAGAGGTGAAGGCTTTGGATGGGGAAAGTAGAGGTGGAGGGTTTGTTCCTTGTGGGGAAGGTCTTTTTGGGTTCAGTGGGGAACCCCCAGTTTCCCTCAGCCCTACTCCCCACCCAAGGCCCACCAATTTGCTCTTCCTGTGCCCTGACTTCTCTTGCACTGTCCCAGGAACTGATCCAGACCCCACACTAGCCACCCCTCCAGCCAGCCAGACTCTTGCATCGCCCTCCCTGCCACGGGCCACTGAGCCAGGGACAGGGCCTCTGACAACAGCCGTAACCCCTAAGTGGGGTAGGGGAGCTGGCCCCACCGCACCAGAGCTGCTGACCCCGCCCCCAGGAACTACGGCCCCGCCCCTTTCCGGCCCTGCTTCCCCAGGCCCGCCCCTCAGGCCTGAGGGAGGAGAGGAGGAGACCACGACCACCATCATCACCACAACAACCGTCACCACCACGGTGACCAGTCCAGGTGCGGCAACTGAAAAGGAAAGGGGTCGTGTTCAAGGGGAGGAGAAAATGGATGGGGGAGAGGCTACAGGGAAGATGTGCAAGAAGCGGTCTGGGTACGGGTAGAAGAGGAGCTTCTTAATAATAAAGGCTAGCATTTATATACCCACTCTGAGTACCTTTCTATGTCTTATCCATGTTGCAGTTGGAGAAGGGAGTTCCGGGCACAGGTGGGAGAGGGAACTTTGGATAAAGATGGTGAGGGGTGCTAGGGAGAAGACAGATGAGGACCCCCAGAGTTGCTTGGCTGGAAGGGCAAGAACAGAAGTATTTGTTCAACCCTAACCACTTATATTTTTTTAGTTCTGTGTAATAACAACATCTCCGAAGGTGAAGG
This sequence comes from Macrotus californicus, assembly GCA_007922815.1. NCBI lineage: Eukaryota > Metazoa > Chordata > Mammalia > Chiroptera > Phyllostomidae > Macrotus > Macrotus californicus. The sequence goes on from VMDR010001760.1 coordinate 47,307, forward strand.
GCATGTGGAGTCTCCAGATTTAGGGAGTAGCACCAGCCACACCTTGGGACCCCTGGACTGCACATACAGCATCCATGTCTACCCTGGCTACGGCATTGAGATCCAGGTAAGTGGACTTAAGCGTATGAGTATGACTGCGAAAGCTTCAAGCCCTTTCCTTTGGGCCCTGGGGTGTGCACAAGTTTGATGTGAGAGCCAGACAACCTGTTTTCTAACTTGAATGGGCCTGTTTTCTGGTGTCTGGGAAGACTCCTGGAGTTCTACAACTTGGCCAATGTCACCGTGGTGTTTGGACTGCCACATACAGGGAAAAGGAAAGCGAGGGGTCGGGGACTTCGGGGTTCCCGTCCTGGCTGACTTGCCCTGGTGGGTCTGGGTCTGGCTTCTTTAGGTGCAGACGCTGAACCTGTCTCGGGAGGAAGAGCTCTTGGTGCTGGCCGGTGGGGGTGCCCCAGGCCTGGCCTCCCGACTGCTGGCCAACTCCTCCATGCTGGGAGAAGGGCAGGTCCTTCGGAGCCCAACCAATCGGCTGCTCCTGCACTTCCGGAGCCCTCGGGTCCCGAGGGGCGGTGGCTTCAGGATCCACTATCAGGGTGAGCAGTTCATGGTGCTGGTAGAATGGCAGGGGACTCACTGGCGCACTGGCACAGGGACATCTTCCAAGCACAGGGCAAGTCAGGGGCTTTTCCTCCTGACTAGCGTCCTGGGAACAGAATCCTCGGAGGAGACCTGTGCACACTTGTTTCACACACTTACAGACTTGTGTCTCAGTGTGCACTCATGCAAGTAGCACTTCATCCATTCACTCAACAACTGTTTATCTAGTGTCCACTTTGTACTGGCCCTGTGTTAGCCTTGGGGACAGGAATGACCAAGCCACATGTAAATCTGACAAGGAACTCAGAATCTAGGTAGGGAGATGGACAAATCATTGGGATGATTATAATTCAATGACCCAAGGACCAATATTCTTGTGATGGAGGAATATAGGCAGAAGAAGCAAGTATGAAATGGACCTAAATTCCTCCTAAGGAATATAGGGATACCTTCTTAGAGGAGATTCCTAGCTGAGACCTAAAAGGTGAATTAGCTAGGGAAAGTGTTTTGGGGGGAAGCAAAAGAGGAAGGCAGACACCTAGATGGATGAAAAAACTCATCCCAAGACCCAGAGAGGGGAAAAAATGTGAGCCCCTCGAAGAGTTGAAGCATAGAAGCATAGAAGACAGATTTGTCCTAGCTGTGTGATCTGGAACAAGTTACTTAACCTTTCTGTGCCTCATTGCCTCATCTGAAAGACGGGGATTATAATACTTACCTCATGGTATTATTAGGATGAACAAATGAGTTAATACATATCAACTGCTTAAAATAGCATCTGGTACACAGTTAGAGCTCAGAAATGTCAGTCATTGCTCTTCCAGTAAAAGCACAGAAAGGGAGAGGGGGAGAAGTAGGCTAAGGGACCAGACCAGGAGGTAGGTTGATTTGCATCATGAAGGGCCTATGAGCTTCAGTGAGGAGTTCAGACTCTTTTTCTGCAAGGGAGCAGGGAATACTCTGAAATGTTTAAAGCAGGATAGTGACAGCCTCAGATTTGGGACCTAGAAAGGTCCTGATGGTTTCTGGGGGAAGGGAAGTGGGATAGATCTGTACATGACTGCCTTCTTGAGCATCCACCCACAGACAGCCTACACATGTGTGCATTCACACTTGCTTGTGCGTACAGGGAACCTTCCCACAATGCAAGTGTGTGTTCTATCATACATGTGTACATGAGGCCAGGGGCTCAGCCCAGTTTCCCATTCTAGACACTGCTGGCTCTCCAAAATGCCTCCCTGTGCTCCTCAGAAACAGAGGGAACTATCTCGAGCAAATATCCCTTTCATATAACCTCATGGCCTTGCCTGACCCCTTACTAGCTTTGCTGACCCCAGATTTCCTTCCCAGGACACACATAACGTATATGCCTACTTCATAACCTCTCCAGCCTTTCCTGAAGCTTCCGCTGGGGACCTGCTCCAGGGACTCATATGTGTAAGGTGGAGGCACCCAGCACCAGGCTCTGTGTTGGGACAGCCCAGTGAACTAAGGGACACATAGTTGGTGGTCAGGGCCATATATAGGGGAACAAGGGCATGCCTTGAGGGCCCAGGGCAGAGGGCTGAACTATTGGTATTGCAGGGCCCCTGCTGCCTCCTTTAAGCAGCCACTTCCCTAGGGCATTGAAAATAGGACTCTGCGCTAAGTAGAACATTTAGGGGAAGCAGAGCTATGTCATAAACTGCCCTTCATCACCTGCCTCGGTCTTCCCTGCTTTTTGGCTTCTCCGGGCACCTTTGGAGTCAAAGCCTTGCTTAAACACTTCCTAATCTGCCCTAGCTGGGGCCTCTGATCCAGAGTGGCCTTGTTAGCTCCTCTGACAGGCCAAAGGCTCCATCACCCCTCACCCCAAGTCTAGCAACTATTGTTTCATTTGCTCCTCACAGCGGCCCTGGGGGTGGCCGTTGTCAACTCCGCCTCTGAGATGAACAAAAAGATCCAAGGTTATGTGGATTGCTCTGTCACCTGCAAATTCATTGCAGAGTCAGAAGTCAGAATCCTGAGTCCTTGACTCCCAGTCATTCATTAACTAAGGCTGGTGAGAGGCAGGTGATGGACATTTTCTGAGCACTTTTTAGATGCCGGGTACTTTGCATGTTTGTTTATTTGTTTCACTTTAAGGCCAGTCCTAATTGATAGGGATTATTATTGCCACTTACAGGTTAGAGGCCCTAGAGGTGAAACCACCTGCTCAAGGTCATGTAGGCTAATGAGTTACGGAACTAGAACTGGAACTCGGATCTGCCCATCTCCAAACCCAGTGCTCTTTGCACTGCTCCTCACTGCCTCTCGGCTGCATCAGTTGATCAGCTGGGCCAGGCTTTCAGGAGACAAAATAAATAGGGCTTGGTCCAGTCTCTTAATGGAAACAGACAGTGGTTAGTGTGATGATAAAATTATGTGTGGGACCGTGTATAGGCAAGAGAGCCACTAACTCTACTGGAGAGAGGAGGGGTCAGGAAGACTTCCTGGAAGAGGTAACACTTAAGTTACTCCTTGAAAGATGAGAAAGAGCAAAAGAGGGCCTTGCAGGTAAGAGAAATGTGAAAAAACATGGAGGTGAGACCATAAGAAGTTGCAAATGTGCATTGTGTAGTATCTATGGGTCATACAGGTGATGGGAGCTGGGGGTGGACATGCTGGGCAGGGCCCAGCTGTGGGGCATGAACATCAGTCTAAAGCACTCAGACTCGGTTCTGTTGGTCATGGAGAGCCAGCACCGGGGCTAACATTTATTCCAGTCACTGTGCTCGAGAAAGTTGTTTTTATGTCTGTCTATCTCAGTAGACGGTAGCTGCCCAAAGAGCAAGGCCTGAGTCTTCTCATGTCTCTCCTCCCAGGACCCCACCAAGGAAATTCCTGTTGAATTTAAATGTGTAGGAAGAGACCAAGTTTCTTACAAAATCATTGAGGGCTAGAGAGTTGGAAAAAGCAAAGGCCTAGGCAAGGTGGTATCTCCCAAGCCCTCTGCTAACTGTAGTCTGCCCCTCCTGCAAGACCCAGTTTGGGTGTATTTCTTCCAAGAAGCCCTTCCTGATGAGCTCTGCCTGGTCTGAAACAGGCACATAGAGCTCTGTCAAGATCAAGTTCAGAGCCCGCCATTTACTGCCAAGTCACTTTCAGCTCATTTGTTTTATCCCATACGATTCCAAAAGAATTTCAGGAGGCTTTCAAAAGAGAATGCACGCAATAAAGTTAAAAAGAATAAGGAAGAAAAAACTGGTACCAGGTAATATTAATTAAAATTGAGAAAACAGAATGTACATGGACAAACCTTTGTTGCCTGGTTCTGAGCTTCCTAGCAGCCAGTGCAAAAAGAGAAGATTACACAGTTCTCACAGCAAGAAAGGAGAAGATAAAATAGCTCCTTGATGAAAGCAAAGCATTTCCCTTACACTGGAGTATTCATTTAGAGAGCAGTGAGAATTAAGGCCTTTAATGATAAAATAGTCTAAGTTCCTAAAGGAGTTGCGTTTGATTCCTGTGGATGAAAGCTGAGGTTCTGATACCATAGTGCCCCTCAGTGAGAGAGTCCACTGTGTGTACGGGGGAGAAAACGCTCTGAGGCACTTAATAACTGGGAGCCTCATTTTCTGCATCTGGAAAATAGGTCACAGTGTTTCTCTGACTGCCTCCAAAGCACAGTGTGAACTCAGTCCGTAAGCTGAGCAGCTTTGCAAATATTACTTGTTTTTATTAGAGCTGGTTGGGGTTTGGTCAATTGATTTGCCTGAGGTCACATAGCAAATGATTGCTAGGATCCAGAATTTCTTTGAGTCTCAGGTACCATATCTCTAAAGTGGGGGCCAAAGTGGGTAGATTACAAAGACTCGGGGAGATGAGGGATGTTGAAATTACTTCTTTATGAGACAGTGTGCCCATGTGAAAACTCTAGTATGGAGCCAGTTTGTACCCCCAGGGGTCCTGGAAAGTGGGAGGAAGTGCTGGGGGACCGGTGAGAGAGAGTGGCATGGGAAAATGAGTCTCCCTTCTCCATCCTCTCCCTGCTCCAGCCTACCTCCTGAGTTGTGGCTTCCCTCCCCGGCCAGCCCATGGGGATGTGAGCGTGACAGATCTGCACCCTGGGGGCACTGCCACCTTCCACTGTGATTCAGGCTACCGGCTGCAGGGTGAAGAGACCCTCATCTGCCTCAATAGTACACGGCCAGCCTGGAGTGGTGAACCCCCCAGCTGCATAGGTGAGTCTCCTGCCACAGTAGGTGGGGGCTTCTGTCCAAGGAGCCCCACTGGAAGGGTCCTATGTTGGGGATTTCCATCTTTGGGGAACACCCATCTTGAAGGAGTTTTGACCCTGAAGAGTTGCTATCCTGGGACCTCCATCTGGAGCTCTTTACATTGAGCGTCTTGATCCCTGGAGTCTCCATCACCGGGGCATCTCTATCTGGGAATGTCCCACGTGGGAAGTTTCCCGTATTGGGAGTCACCATTCTGGAGGTCCCTTCTTTTGGAGACTCTTCATCTTAGAAGAAACCATTTTGGGGGGGTCTCAAACCTTTGAGGTGTCTCTATCCTGAGGAGTCTTCATCCTGGGGATCCCAGCTTGAAGATTTTCCATCTGAGGGCTTCAATTGGGGGGATCCCCAATAAATCTCCATCCCATCATGTCCGCATCTGGGGAGTCTTCTTTTTAGTGAAATTTCCATCCTTGGGGTATCCACTTGGGTTTTCCTATTCCAGATCTGGATTGCTACCTCAGTGGTAGCCTGAAAAATGTCCTGTTCCCTGGGGTGAGCATACAGGGCAGAGTCCATGCTGAGGCCAGATCCCAGGCAAAGGTGTGGATGCAACAGCTCTGAAGATGGGGGGAGAATGTCACCTTAGCCTGCTCCTCCTCTGCCCACAGCATCCTGTGGTGGCACCATCCACAATGCTACACTGGGCCGCATCGTGTCACCTGAGCCTGGGGGAGCTGCAGGGCCCAACCTTACCTGCCGTTGGGTCATTGAAGCAGCTGAGGGACGCCGGCTGCATCTTCACTTTGAGAGAGTCTCACTGGATGAGGACAATGACCGGTGAGGGTCTGGGCCTTGGATCAGAGGTCCCTACCGCAAGGAAATAGGGAGGATACAGTGGGGAGCCAGGCAGACCTTGGGTAGACCCCAGTTGGGATCTGTGTCAAACACAGGTTAGTCATTCTTTTTCTTAGGCAGTGTAGCTGTGCAAACTTAGATGAGTCTCTTAACCTCTCTGTGCCTCAGTTTCCTCATCTGCAGAATGGAGATAATAAATGGTACCTCTCTCTCAGTGTTTCTGGGAGGACAAATGCATTCAGATGTGTAAAGCACCCAGAATGGTGTGGGCACACAGTAAGCACTAGAAATGTGTTTGCATTATCGTCATTATCATTCTTCAACCAGCTGGTCTCCCAGCTCTGCCAGCAGCTGCTAAGGCAGGTTTCTTCATCTTTCTGTGCCTCAATTCCCTCATCTATAACATGAGGGGTAATAATAACAGTATCTGATTCAAGGGTTCTTGTAAGCATTAACAAAGTAAAATATGTAAAGGCCTAGAAAAGTACATGGCATATAATTAATGTTTGAAAATTATAGCTATGAAAATAAGTTAGAAGTGCAGGCAAGAGTTGAGGCAGCTTCTGAGGGGAAACTGAGCTCCTGGATACCCTCTGTTCATCCCAGGCTGATGGTACGCTCAGGGGGCAGTCCCCTATCCCCAGTGATCTATGACTCTGACATGGATGATGTCCCAGAGCGAGGTCTCATCAGTGATGCTCAGTCCCTCTATGTGGAACTGCTTTCAGAGACACCCGCTAATCCCCTGCTGCTGAGCCTCCGATTTGAAGGTAACTGCCCTCCCCTTGGGCCCCAACCCCAGCACCTTCCCCTCTTCCTGATGTCCACATGTGGTCACAGCATGTCCTCTAACCCTGCTCATCTCTGTGTTTGGATTCCTGAAACCTGACTTTCCTCCCCACCCTAAAACTACAAGGTTCCCTTCGTAAGGACCCCTTCTAATTCCATGAGGTGGCCTTTTCTGTTTAAGCCTCATGTATGGCTGGATCCAGGTACACAACCAAGAGACAGTTACCTTGACCTCTCAGTTCTCTCCTCTGTGTTGGCTTCATTCTCAGGCACTCTCGGTCTGTGGGGAACCAAGCAGTTCCAGACTAACACACTACCAACTTCGTAACTCTATCAGAAAGAGAGAAAGCATGCCACTTTCCTAAGAACTTCAGCAAAAAAAATGCCAAGAAATGTTCTCATTGGCCTGGTTTAGGTCATACCATTGTAGCTAGGGACGGGCGGTGTTATTGGCAGCTTCACATCTTGCAGCCATCCCTCTTTGGCCCCAAATGAACCTCATGGACTGCAGTTGTGCAAGGCATGTGTGCCAAAATGAAAATAGAGGTGTTGTTACCTACGAGAAGAAGAGGGACTGGATGCTGGACAGGTAGAAACAAGGAGGTCAGCGGTCATGAGAGCAGAGGCATTTGAGCTGGGCCTTAAAGGAGAGAAAGAATTTGAAAAGAGATTAAGAATGAACACTTTGGGCAAAAGGAACAGTGTAATGGTAAAGGGGTAGAGAAAGGCCTGTTTGGGAAATAGACAATGCCAGTGTGACTGGAGCAGAGAATTGACCCTGGGCCCTAATGGATGTATGGGATTTGGACACGGCACCTTATTAGGTCCGTCCAGTAACAGTGAATCTAAGAAATAAATTTCACATTATATCTGAGAGTGCAATGAGAATTCCTAGGTTTGAGGCCTGCCTCCATAGTTGTGGGCCGCTGATGCTTCATGAGCTTCAGATCCCTGTTCTGTATGGTAGGCACAAAAGTCTTACCTCACAGCTAGTGTTGCCATTCACAAGTAGAGCTGAGTGGTTCTGGCTGGGAATCAAGCAATCTGTGTTTCAGGGGTGGTTCTGCCACTGCCCTACTGTGTGACGTTGGGCAAGTGGCTTTTTGTCTTTGGACCTCAGTTTGCTCATCTGCAGAATGAACGGCTGGGATTTGACTAGTCTAGAGGTTTCCCTCCAGAGGCTAGAGAGGTAACAAAAATACGAATGAGGAGTGTTAGGGTTTGGGGGAAACTGGAGAGCGAAAGCTAAGTCCGAAGTCATTCAATTTTAAACAGATCACTGAGTGGCCAAGCAACACTTGAATTCAGCCCAAGTCCCCCAGTTTGAAACCCCCTGATGCCTGTCCAAATGCTTAATTCGTGTGATTGACCCCTCTTCAGCCTTTGAGGAAGATCGCTGCTTCGCCCCCTTCCTGGCACATGGCAATGTCACTACGACAGACCCGGAGTACCGGCCAGGGGCACTGGCTACCTTCTCATGCCTCCCAGGATATGCCTTGGAGCCCCCTGGCCCCCCCAATGCCATCGAATGTGTGGATCCCACAGAACCCCACTGGAATGACACAGAGCCAGCCTGCAAGGGTGAGCCTTCCCTATCGCCAGTAAGCCTTCATTCCACAGACTAGCCCCTGAGTCGGGGATCTTGGGAAGTCTATTCACAAGAGACCTGCACATCCAAACCTAATAAACCCAGGCCTTGGGTCAATCCCTGTCTCTTTCAGAGACTCAGTTTTCTTAGCTAAGTAATTAGTGGGCTTGTTACAGATTTCAGGGGCTACAACCCAAAGGTCTCCAAGTGCTGGAAGTGAAGCTGGGCTAAGTCATGGGTTGGGTGGGGAGTAGGTAGGGTTAACTAAGAGCAGGGTTGGAGACGACGCAGCGGGACTAGGTATGGCAGGAAACGGGTGGGTAATAGATAACAGGAGACTGTGAAGTGGTCTTGGTGCATACAACCAGGAGTGGTGAGGAGTGTGCTGAAGTGGACACTGCGTGCTCACCTGGTCCTGAATCTGACACCCTCTCTGCCTTAGCCATGTGTGGAGGGGAGCTGTCAGAGCCCGCTGGTGTGGTCCTCTCTCCAGACTGGCCCCAGAGCTATCGCCCCGGCCAGGACTGTGTGTGGGGCCTACACGTCCAGGAAGAGAAGCGCATCTTGCTCCAAGTCGAGATGTATGTCTGGGTGCTGCCGAGGGCGCGGTGGGGACGGGCTCAGCAGTGTGGCGTAACAGTGCACTGGCCTGCCTTCTCAGCCTGGCTGGCTCCGGCGTCTACACCGGATTTGGTGACTCTGTGGTCTGATGAAAGAGGCGACTAAAAGGTTCAGGATGGGGGTGTGGGTTGTCAGGCAGATCTAGGTACAGATCACTAATTAGCCAGGCGGCCTAGGACAAGTATGTGGGGCAATGCAGCCTTCCTCAGGAGCTATTGTGAAAAGGGGCCTCTGGTCTACTGTCTCTCACTCTGGTGGTTTCTGAGGCCACTCGGAAGCAGATCTCCAGGTTCCCAGGCCCAGGTGGTTGCAGCAGGGACAGAACGTCAAGTGGCGTGGGGAGGATCCAGTGAGCTGATTTGCTATGAGGTGGTCATGAGGCTGGACAGATCCAGGAGGGGGCGCAGCCGGGAGCTGCGCGGGGATGGTAAAGATCGTGGTCTGGGTCGGGCCTGAGCTGGCGTTGCGCTAGGCTGTGCACCACCAGGTAGGGAGAGTGAGAGGAGTTAGTAGTGAGCGGAGTTGGGGGATTGGGAAGCAGGAACTGGGAGGAGCCACAGAACAAGTGGAACCTGGAGAGACTACCACAGAGAAGCCCATAATTGGTCAAAACTGAGGAGGGGCATACCGGGTAGGGGAGTGTGGGGTGGGACTGGAGAGTAGGCAGGGTATTAATAAACTGAGGGATTGAGAATCGATCGTAGTCCAGCCCCGATACCTGGTCCTACTCCCTGCAGTTTGAATGTGCGCGAAGGGGACATGCTGACTCTGTTCGACGGGGACGGTCCCAGCGCCCGAGTCCTGGCCCAGTTGCGGGGACCTCAACCGCGCCGCCGCCTCCTCTCCTCTGGGCCTGACCTCACGCTGCAGTTCCAGGCACCGCCCGGGCCCCCAAACCCTGGCCTGGGCCAGGGTTTCGTGTTGCATTTCAAAGGTACCGAGGTCTTAGGGTCCCAAGATGGGCAGGGTTTCGGCAAACCAGAGATTCCAGCGAGGCCCCTAAAGGCTGGAAGGGCCCTCCGAGTCACAGGACAGCCTCTAAACTCGCTGTCTTTACCCTGCAGAGGTCCCCAGGAACGACACGTGCCCTGAACTGCCACCGCCGGAGTGGGGCTGGAGGACGGCTTCTCACGGGGACCTGATCCGGGGCACGGTGCTGACTTACCAGTGCGAGCCTGGCTACGAGCTGCTCGGTTCCGACATTCTTACCTGCCAGTGGGACTTGTCCTGGAGCGCTGCGCCGCCCGCCTGCCAAAAGAGTGAGCCAGCGACCCGCTCCGGTCCTTTCCTGGCTCCGCCCCTGCCCCGCTCAGGCCCCGCCCATTTCACTCTTCGCCCCGCCTCCGTCCTCTGTTCCCGCCCCTGTCAAGTCCGGGTACCATCCCTTCTCTCTGGGTCCTACCAGGATCTGCCTCAGGCCCCGCCCCTATGCCCTGTGGGTTCCACTCATTTGCTCCTCCATGCCCTGAAACTCCCCTCTTGGTCTTCACTGTCATCTTCTCCGGGCTGCATCCCACTCTCTTGTACTGCTCTGGGCTCTGACCTCGTTTCCTCTGGGTCCTGCCTCATCTTTTAGTGGCCCCACCGCTGTGCGTCGGAGTTCTACCCCCACCTGGCCCTGTCCCATCAGTGCATAGTTGCACTCTTCCTGCTCTAGGTCCTGCGCCACTCAGTCCCCAACCCTTGACATCACAGGGAGTCACTTTGCTAGGGCCTAGGCAGTCATTGAAGCCCCATGCTGGCTTGGGGTAGGGGTTATGTGGAGGGATTGGGATCCCTCCCTACCCTGGTGGAGTTCCCAGTCTGGGAGAGGAACAGAGAGTTAAACAACTCAGGATATTACAGAGCGGTAACCACAAACACTGAACATCTCTGAGCCTTGGTTTCCTCACTGGTGAAGTAGGAATAGGGGGCTGTGAAGAGCAAATGAAAAGTTTTTCGCACAGTGCCTGGTGCGTGTTAACAGTAAGTAGTAGCTGCTGTAAGTATGAAGAAGGGCTGTGGGAAGAGGGGTGGGGCACTTGTCCCAGGGAGGTAGCAGATTTCACAGAAAAGGTGACATTTAAAGGAGCTGGTAGTTTTTATTTTTTAGAAGAACGGAACGGGTGGTATCTTGTCACTTTCTCCTAAGTTTGGGAAGCCTATTACAAGGATAAAGGATTGTAGTTCTTCTACTTGGCCGCTGGGGGCAGTGGTGGAGCCAGTGAGCATGAAGTTTCAGGAAGCCAGGTTTGGGCTGGACACAGGGAAAGCTTTCTGGTTGAAACAGCTTCCCGACCCTGGGAGGATTCATAGGATGTCCAGTCTGGAACCCAGACAGAACAGAAAAGGATGGAGGTAGGGCTCAGACGAGATAGGGCTGGCCCAGCTGCTGCAGGCTCAGGAGGGAATCTGCCCAAGGAGAGACACTGAGCCTGAAGCTGAGCTGAGACCTCCGTCTCTGAGTCTCAGCCCAGTGGTTTCCACTCTGCTACTCCCTCTCTGAGTGACTGTGTGCCAGGCATTTCACTGCCCTGAGCCCTGGGCCCCAAGGTAGATGACAGTGACATTGACCTCTCAGGATCATCAGAGTATATATTGTATTTGTAAAACATTTAGCAGGGCCCTGACTGGTATGGCTCAGTGGGTTGGGCGTTGTCCTGCAAACCAAGGGGTTGCCAGTTCAATTCCTGGTTAGGGCACATGCCTAGGTTTTGGGCCAGGTCCCCAGTTGGGGGCATGAGAGAGGCAATCAATTGATGTTTCTCTCTCTCTCTCCCTCCCTTCCCCTTTCTCTAGAAATGGATAAATAAAATCTTTAAAAAAAAAAACCCCAAACATTTAGCAGGATGCCTTGCACAGATCTATATACAAGAAATGGCTATGATTGTGACTCTTCCACAAGGTTGTAACTCACACATCCACAGGGGCCTGGCCCGGCAGGCACTATCAGTGAGCAGAATAGGCTGGGAGGGGCGAAGATGAGGGGAGTGGGACAGCTGGGAGACAGCTGCTGTTCTGCCGATGGTCTGTCGTGCAGGGCTGACTCTGCTAGGGCTGAGCTGATATGCTCAGTACAGTGGTCAAACATTTCAAATTCTACCCTGGGACGGGGACCTGGGTTGCCCCAATCACTCTGTTTTCCCAAAGAAGCTGGAATACAAAATGCGTGAATTTTAAGATTTTCCAACTCCTGCTCCCCTCATTCTGAGGAAATAGTGGGAAGTAGGGGGTTCAGGTCTCTCCAAGCCCTAAGCTTCGGGGAGATCTTTTAAGGCCATAGCTCCCCATGACCTTGCCCTCTTGCCAACAGTCATGACTTGTGCCGACCCTGGTGAGATCACCAATGGGCACCGTACCACCTCGGATGCTGGCTTCCCTGTTGGCTCCCATGTCCAGTACCGCTGTCTGTCGGGGTACAGCCTGGAGGGGGCGGCCGTACTCACCTGCTACAGCCGGGACACAGGCACACCCAAGTGGAGCGACCGGGTCCCCAAGTGCGCCTGTGAGTCTGGGGACGCCTGGGAAGGATGGCTGGGTGGCTTGGTCAGCAGTGTGGCTGGCATGTGACCGACATGTTCCCTGCAGTGAAGTACGAGCCGTGCCTGAACCCCGGGGTGCCGGAGAATGGCTATCAGACCCTGTACAAGCATCACTACCAGGCGGGCGAGTCTCTGCGCTTCTTCTGCTATGAGGGCTTTGAGCTCATCGGCGAGGTCACCATCACCTGTATTCCCGGCCACCCCTCACAGTGGACCAGCCAACCCCCACTCTGCAAAGGTGCCTGGGCAGACAGGGCTGGAGGGGTCAGTCCTAGCAGTGTTTGGGGAGTGACAGGACTGAGAAAGTCAGGTAGCAAATTTGAGACCAATGGTAACCCTGCCGAGCTCCCCATTCACCTCCTGTGGGCTCTGGTCCTCATGGGTACATCCAGAAGTGTTGGGGAAGTTCAAGGTCATGAAACTGTACTAAGGGATGTAGTAGAAGGGGCTTTGGTTTGGAAGTCTCTTACCTTCCAGATAGGTCTCAGTTTCTCTGCCTTTGAAAGCGCTGTAGACCTGGATGGTTTAAACTGCCCAGAATTAGGAACAAGGAGAGGAAGAAGGTCCTTCGCTGACTCCTCCTTCCCCACCCCCACCAAGGGAAAGATAAAGTTTAGGTCGAGCAGAAGGCAGAGAGAATCAGGCTGTCCAGCCCAGCCCCACTGGGCTCCTGGCCCTCTACCCAGCCTCCTTCCCTCCCTGGCTCAGACCCCGTCCCCTCCCCCTCCTCTCCCTGCAGTGGCCTATGAGGAGCTCCAGGACAACCGAAAACTGGAAGGTCAGTGAGGGCACAGGTGGAGACCCAGGCCTGGATGAGTCGGGAGGGCAAGGCAGAGGCTGGGGGCAGGAGGCCAGGCCCCGGAGGGGTAGGGCCCAGGGCAGGAGGCTGGGAGAGCCCAGGGCTCGGTCCAGCCCCAGCTCAATGGCTTCTCCTCCTTCCACCAGTGACCCAGACCACCGACCCATCACGGCAGCTAGAGAGTGGGAACCTCGCCTTGGCCATCCTGCTGCCCCTAGGCTTGGTCATTGTCCTCGGCAGTGGCGTTTACGTATACTACACCAAGTGCGTACCATACTCAGGGAGCTGCGGCCAGGGCAGACATCCTATCCTGCCTGCCTGGTGCGGAAGCCTGGGTGAGGGGGTGCTGGGGGTTCACCTCTCTACAAGCCTCTCTATCTGCTCCATTTCCCAGGCTGCAGGGGAAATCCCTTTTCGGCTTCTCAGGCTCCCATTCCTACAGCCCCATCACCGTGGAGTCGGACTTCAGCAACCCACTATACGAAGCTGGGGTGAGCCCTCCCCCCCCCGGAGTGCCACCTCTCTCAGTTCCCCCAGGACTCTGTAGCTTCTCTCAAGGTGTCTGCCTACAAAGGCCACATCAATGAACAAAGCAAGTCATGTGTGAACTTGGTCAGGGAGTGGCGAGGACTTTGGTTAACCAGAGAATGTGAGTCCCATCTAGTCCGTAGTGGAAACAGGCCCACCAGCCAGACTGTTCAAGACAATGCAGAAATTCAGACTTTTAATGCGGTTTTAACGTACTGTAGGGTGAGCCGAACATCTACTGGCCAGGTTCGGCCCCATTCCCACGCCACGGTCCCCAACCCACTAATGTTACCTTTAAAGTCCAAGGTCTTTCCCCTTCCTTGTGGCCTCTCTCGTTTCGCTGCCTCCTCCACCTCATCCCACCCCAGCATCTGATCCCATCTCTCTGTCTCCAGGATACACGGGAGTATGAAGTTTCCATCTGAACCCCAAGACTAAGGCTGCAGGACCCACGACGCCCCTCCCCTCCTCATTCTGGGCAGGCAGGAGGAGTACAGGACCTGGTCTCTGGCTCCTTTCCTCCCTGCTGTGTAAATAGTCTCCCAGTCCCGCGGTGGGGCGGTGGGGGCTCTGATGGCCCTGGGGACCCTACAGTAAATAAACCAGCATCCTGCCACCCAAAACTTCCTCTTCTCAGTTGCCAAACAAGGGGCCTACCCCAACCCATCCTATTGGCTTTGGATCCTGGCATGGGAACTCAGCTCTCCTGAAACTCCTGGGGCCCTCCAGCCCAGGTTGCCCCGTAAGGACTGCCCCCGAGAGCTCTGCTGTTCCCTCAGCCGTGAAGGCTCTGCCCTTCCCAGATGCTCTGGCTCCGGCCTAACCGCGGGGCCTTGGCGGGTCAAAAGAAGGATGACGGGGAGAGCTGGGACAAGAAGGCCCCCATCCCCTTCCTGCTATCTCCCCACCCACAGTCTCTCTCCATCTCTGCTTCTGGATTTTTGTTCTGACCAATAAACAGAAAATCGCCATTTGTAACTGGGCTGGTGGGGTGTGGGAAGGTGGGTCGCTGAGCGTTGGAGATGGTCACGGTGGCCTCTCTGGAGAGAGAGCTGGGGGAAGGGGAACAATTTGGAAAAAAAGATGGAAATCTAAGACTAGGCTCAGGGCACTATCAAGGGGTCAACACACAGGGCTTTAGGAACAGCCTTTGTGGAGGACTGGCCAGGTAAGTCCCCTCGGCGCCGCAGCTGGCTGTCCACCAGGATGAGATGTCTAAGGCTCTTCTAGCCCGACGTGGCGGACAGTAGCCACCCCTCACCTCACTGACAGGAGACAAACAGCTGTCAATTTGTTTCATGGCCAGTTTACCCCCTTTTGAGAATTTCTGTATCCATCTAAGTGTACCATCTCCCCCCGGCCGCATCTTTCTGGCAATTCAGCATGCCTGCTGTTACAGGTCTACCCAGCATCGGCTGTATCGGCAGCATCTCTTAAACAGTGAGCTTGTTCTGTATCCTGTCAATGTCTTTAATTCTGAACACCGTAAGAAGTCTATAGGCTGTTTGTCTAAAGGGTCTCAAATTAATTGAACTTTACTTAATTAAAATGTTCTATTTAAATAGTTTAACATTTCAGTCCCTCCAAAGGATACTAAAATACTCAAAAGGGGGTTGAGTTTTAGGGGAATATGAGGCAAACTGATCTGGATAACAGTCTAAGTAAGGGTCGGGCGTTTATGCTGTGCCGGGCACTGCGCTAATTTGGATGCGTTGTTTTTAGCCGTCGCCAGGAGGGCCCTGTGAGGTGAGGACAATTGTTCGGACTTTCAGATAAGGAAGCAAGCTTGCAGATGGGAGCTGACTTCCTCAGGAAGCCACAATAGTGGCCAGACTGGGATATAAATGCAAACTCCACAGAGCCCGCTGCACTGCCTTCTGGCCAGTAATGATCGCATTATGTTCCCATAGGCACGAAACCCCAAAGTGCAGAGGGGAGACCACTTTTGGTGGCAGAGGCTGAACCTCAGAAGCAAGGGTAGGCCTGGTCAGATGCCACAGGCCTAGATCGTGAGGTGCTAAAGTTTGGCTAGGAGGCTGGGTTGGGATCCATGAGCTCACCTCTACCAGCAGGCTGATAATAGATAATGCCCTGAATTAAAACCACTCTAATAATAAGCCATTCCAATAATATACCTACATCTGGCAAAAAAAAGAAAAAAAAGCCACTCACTCCTCCCACATCTCCATGCCAGAAAAGTCACACCAGAGCACTGACTGCCTGGGTTGGGAGAAGGGAAGGGTCTCCGTCTCTTTATTAAAGCCTTGGATTTCTGGTGGTGTCCTTTCCAGCTGAGAACAGAAAGGTGTCTGATGGTTCTAGAACATTTTGGAGGCTTCAGGGAGGATGTTGCTCATGACCAGGAGTTCCCCACACCCCACACACAAACTGGGGTGATTAGTGAAAGAGGAGCTCTGAGGCACGTTCTAGAGGGACAGAATGGGGGAGCGCACGAGAGGCCAGGAGCAGCCCTGGAGAGGGCTGGGGTCATCCTCCGGACGTCAAGCTGCTGGGCAGAGCTCCCTGGAAAAGAAAAGGAGTCCTTGACTCTAGACCCAAGGCTCATGTCTTTTTTTATCCTTCCATTCTTGTTTTGTTTTGTTTTTTTAAGATTTTATTTTAGAAGGGAAGAGAGGGAGAGAAACATGAATGTGTGGTTGCCTCTCGCTCGCCTACTGGGGACCTGGCCTGCAGCCCGGGCAAGTGCCTGGACTGGGAATCACAGGCCAGCGCTCGAGCCACACTAGCCAGGGCTGGCCTTCCATTCCTCCATCCATCCAACCCCTATCCTCCCCCATCTATCTATCCACCCACCATTCTGCTTTCATTCATCCATCTATCCATCCACACATCTACCCATGATTCCCCATCCATCTTTCCACTCATCATGTGTCTGCCCGTCTATCCCTCATTCATCCCCCCCACCCACCTGGTCATCTCTCTACCATCTAATCCCTCACCCCCCATCGGAACTTCTTGAAGTCAGGGATTCTATGTGGCTCACTTCTATACCCCAGCTCCTACAGCAGTGCTGGCACACAGTGCTTATTAAATGTTCCATGAATTTATCTATCCATTTGCCCATCTACCTACCCTCCCCAATCTATTCACCCATTTCTCCACCCAACATTTTTACCTACAATGCCCTACAATTCAAGGGACAGTTCAAAGATCTGTAAGCTTCCATGTTCTTTCTTGAGGATGAGGAAGGCAAAGGCTCTGGAGACCACTGGGGGCTGGCAGGTGGATGAGGGGGTGTTAGGATGAAATCCTCAATTAAGTACCATCGGGAAGGAGAGCTAAACTACTCAACGGGCAGGAAGGGCTCCCACAGGGCACTTCGTCCAAAGCTCTCGTCTGACATACGGGGGAAAGGGAAGCAACTTGGGCAGGGACAGCTCTCGGGTGAACAGCAAACTAGCTACTCAGGCCCAGGGCTTTTTTGCTACTTCGAGCTGCTTCCAACACCAAAGCCGAACTGGGAAAGATCAAGTGTCCCAAAGGCACTAGAAAGTCAGTTTCTTCAGGACAAGAACAGTGGCTTGTTGTCAGCTGTATTTGTCTCTGGTCTCGGTCACGGACACTTGAAGGAGCAGCGTCTGTCAGAGATACTACTGTCCCCATGGCCTGTGGGACCTGACACATAACAGACACTCAGTAAGCATTTGTGGACGGTCCCTTTCCTGCCTTCTTCACGAACCCCACTCTCCTCTGCCAACCTCTTTAAAGGAAAGGTTCTCCACGCCTCCACCCTCAGCGCCCTCTCCTTTCTCTGCACACCCCCCACCCTGCCCGGGGCAGCTGCACACCCTTCAAACGCCACCCCCCTCCTAGGTCAGATCTCTCTCACCAGCCCAGACTGCTCCCATGAGTTCGAAGCCTTATTTCGAAATGTCTAAAGGGTATTCCACCCGGGATTTCTACGGGCACATCAAACTCAATCTGTCCAAAGGTGGTGGGATGCCTTCCACGCTCCGTGAAGAACGAGAAGGCCAGCAGGGCTGAAAGTGGCGTGGACCCGGGGAGCAATTCCAGACAATGCGGTCGGGGAGGGCAGAGATAACGCAGGGCCTTGGAAGTCACTGAAGGACATTGGCTTTTATTCCACATGGAACTGCCGTGCAGTGCTGAGCAGAGGCACGACATCACCAGACTTAGGGTGACCCAAATCAGAAACCCGGCGATCATCTGATTCCTGCACTTTTCCCCTAACACTTCTACTCAGTTGGCAAACTCCATTTTCCTGCTCTTTTTTTTTTCCCTTTTAAAATTACAGTTGGCATCTGATATTATTTTATATTAGTTTCAGGTGTTCATAGTGGTTAGACAGTTATATAATTTACTAAGTGATCTCCTTCGTAAGTCTAGTGCCCACCCGGCACCGTACACACTTATTACAACATTACTGACTGTGTTCTTGGTGCTGTCCTCTGTTTACACCCCATGACTATTTTGGGACTACCAATCTGTGCCTCTTAATCCCTTCCCCTTTTTCACTCAGCCCCACAACTCCCTTCCCATCTGGCAATCCTCAGTTTGTTCTCTGTATCTGTGAAGCTGCTTCTGTTTTGTTTGTTTATTTTTAATCCTCACCTGAGGATATGTTTCTTGATTTTAAAGATTGTATTTATTTATTTTTAGAGAGAGGGGAACGGAAGGAGAAATAGAGGAAAAGAAACATTTTGAGAGAAACATTGATCGGTTGCCTCTCTCACACCCCCAACTGGGGACCGGGCCCGCAACCCAGGTATGTGCCCTGACTGGGAATCGAACCGGTGACCTTTCGCTTCACAGGCTGGTACTCAATCCACTGAGCCGCACCAGCCAGGGCACATTCCAGCCTCTTTTTTTTTTTTTTTAACAACATTTTATTTATTTATTTATTTTTAGAGAGGGGAAGGAAAGAAGAGAGGGAGAGAAACATCAGTGTGTGGTTGTCTCTCACACGCCCCCTACTGGGGACCTGGCCTGCAACCCAGGCATGTGCCCTGACTGGGAATCGAACCGGTGACCTTTCGCTTCACAGGCTGGTACTCAATCCACTGAGCTACACCAGCCAGGGCTCCAGCCTCTCTTGATCAAAACTCTTCATTGGCCCTTCAGCTAGAAAAACATCTGTGGATCTTCACAAGGCACCCGTAAGGATCTCACTTGATTTAGTCCTGGCTACCTTGCCTGCGTACTCCAGCAGCTAAACTACTCTAGGCCCATCTTCTCCCTGCCCTGAGAACACACACACACTCTCACACTCACTCGACTGACACGCACCTCTGTGTCTTTGCTCACGCAAGCCCTGGCACTTGGAACACCCCTATACTAACTCATTTTTTCCCAGGAAATTCTTTCTGCAGATGTCACCTCCTCCAGGAATCTCCGTGATGCTCTTTGTTTCTATCCCAGCTGAGGCTGGGACAAGCGCGCTTTGCGCTGTGTCCATCTCCATCATGGGCACTCATGCACCGTGTGCTGTGACTGGCCCCACACTGAGCTGTGAGCTCTGCAAGAGCGACGACTGTGTCATTCCCTTCTGCGTCCCAATCCCTAACACAGGGACTGACGTCTCCTGTGAGCTCTACGTGTTTGGTTAATACTGAATGACCTTGTCACCCAGGGGCCCTGGACATACCTTGTCATGAGGGGACGGCAGAGGGGACGGCAGGAGGAATGCCTTGGTGCAGGCATGGTTTGTGTCGGAGCTACAGATGGCGGAAGGAAGAATGGGGATAAGAATTCTGAGTTCAAGGGTCAGAGCAGAAGAGAATAGGACGGCATCGTCCCCAAACCCCCCTACCCTGCTGAAGTGTTGTCAAACCCTCGCTCTCTCCCCTTACAGCCCCCCACCTTTCTCCTAGGACAAAGGGCATCTCCCTTGAAGCCTCACTCACCAGGTGTCAGTGCCTCGGGTCTTGGTGAAGATCACTGAAAGCGGAGGCCCCAGACAGAGAAATTACTATCCTCTAATTACATTGCCAGAAACAGATGTGGCTCAGGAGGAAGGGGCGGAGTTGATGCCCTACATCAGGGAGGAGTGGGCCCTGGATTAGCAGGTGTGGGGTAGTCTGGTCGCGAGATGGGGAAGATGGGCACAGATTCCTGGAGAGGTCAGCTGTGGTTAGGAGGGAGTCAGGAGCTTGAGCTAGAGGTGTGGGAGAGTCTCTGGACCCAGTGGACCTGAGGAGGGGGAATCACCGTGTTTGGACATCTGAGTTCCTCTGTCTTGTGTCTGCTTTTCCTTGGTAGGCACAGGGTTCATGTAGTAGCCAGCAATGAACAAGGCCTCATCGGTGAGTTCTGTGCTGATCCGGGTCAGAGACTCCTCAGAATGGGATAATGAAGCCTTCTGACAAAGGAAAGTCAGAAAGGCTCAGCTTGGAAGCTCCTACATGGGAGTACTGGGTCTAGGGGCTCACAAGCTGCAGGATATGGGTCTAAGAAGTCTGGTATTAAAGGGCTGGGCCTTGAGATTCGGCCTAGAAGGCGCTGTCTAAGTGGGGAGCAAGTCTTTGGGGGCCTCAGGGCCTAGTGCTGAGGGATGTGGGCTAGAGACTCATGGGGGGCGGGGGTGGGGGTCTCAGAGCCCTCAGCCTGGGAGTTGTCTACTTCAGCTTACCGCCCCCTCTAGCACTGCCCTTCAATGCTCACCGAACCTCCACCCAAGAATGGTGTAGCTTGGGACAGCTGGCTGCTCTTTTTCTCCTTGTTCCTGGTATGAGTGGGTTCCATCCCCCTGGGAACAGTTGGAGCTTTTGTTAGGTTGAGAGACACCAGCCTACTTCCCTCAAACCCTTCTCAACACCGTCCCCCAAGCCTAGATTGAAACGAGGTGTTTAGATAAACCCTCTCGTCTCAGTACCCGCGGGGGGTGGGGAGGGGCGGTTGGTGCTTAAGACACTCCTGGGATGAGGGGTGCGGTGGGGAGTCCAACAACAATCCCCTCCCCCGCCACGCCCAGGAGGCCTCTCTTTCCTTCCCACCCAAAGAAAGCCCTTCCCAAGACTAGGCAGCCGATTTGCCGCCCCCAACCTGGCAGATGGGTTGAAATCTAGGGCTTCTCAGCAGGAGGGGGTGGGGGTGGGGAAGGCTGGGAGGTTTAGGGGGAGACGGAGAGCTGGAGCTGGGGAGGAAGGGGGGAAAGAGGGGCAACCTCGGCGGCGTCGCTACCCGTTGCTATAAAACCCTTGTTTGCGAGGATTCATTCCGTAGTCCCGTAGCCAGGGCATTAGGGATTCTAGAACCCAAGGGGGAGGAGAGCATTTTCCCAGCAAGTCGCACTCGCACCTCCCGCTTCTCCTCCACCCCGGCTTCAGTCAGGGCTGTGACTCCAGCGCCGGAGACTGGAGCAATTTGGGAACATCACTTAGGGTGGAGCCTGGGACCTAATTCTCCAACCACTAGGGGCAAGCAAGTAGCAGCCTCACCCGAGGCCGCCCTTCGGCCTCTCTAGCCGTCATCTCTTAGTCTGGAGCCTGCTGGAGCCAATGAGGCCGGAGAGAGGCGGGGCGGGGAAGAAAGCGATGTGGACTGTACTAAATAACCTTGCCTCTTGGGCACTCGAGGACTCAGGGGGGCGGAACCTTTTCTCCTTATATTTGCCGGCAGGAAGTCACACCCTCATCGGAAAGGAAAGGAAAGATATTTTTCTAGGCTTCCTACTCCTTGGACCTCTCCTCGCTTTGCTCGGCGTCGGTACTTTGCCCCCTCTCCTTTCCCTGTACTTTGGTACGAGCCATTGCGAAGGGATGGAGGGAGGAAAAGGAAAAGGAAGCGGGCAGGTCTTAAAGGGGCCGCAGCCATTTTTTTAAAGCCTCTTTTTTTTTCCTTTCTCCAGATTTAGAAGTATGCGCGCAGAAGAGTAGGCTCTCGGAAGCTGAGCGCAACTGGAGCAGGAAGGAGCACAGCTGGAGGCCGCAGCGCCTCCGGGCGGGGACGAGGGTCTGCGCAGAGGACGGGCTGGGCGTGCGAGCCCCCGGTGCCCCGCGCGCATCAGGGGCTGCTTATGCCCCCGCCGGCAGCCAGCTCTAACATCGGGGACCGGGCAGGGACCGCGGGGTCTGGCGCGCAGGTGGCGCGGCCGGTGCGCCGGGCCGGAGTGTGACGCCGCGCGGCTGGGCTGAGGCCGAGCTGGCACTTCCGGATCCGACCCGGGGCGGCAGGGGCACCGCCGCGATGCCAAGCGAAAATATCTTCCTGTTCGTGCCCAACCTAATCGGTGAGTGCCGCCCTCGGCTCCGGGCTGAACGGGAGAGAGGGGGGTCTTGGGCCAGCTCCCTGATCCCGCCCTGTCTGCCCTGTCCCATCCTCAGGTTATGCCCGGATTGTCTTCGCCATCATTTCTTTCTACTTCATGCCCTGCTGCCCTCTCACGGCCTCCTCCTTCTACCTGCTCAGCGGGCTTCTGGACGCTTTCGATGGACACGCTGCTCGAATCCTTAATCAAGGTGACAGACAACTCCTCCCAGCCAACCTTGAGGCACAACAACCCGCTGCCCCCCTTTTCCTGCCCCCTCAGGACCTGAGGGGGGGGCGGGTACCCGGGAATCAGGGCTCCGTCCTTCCCATCTCTATAAAGCAGAACTGAGAGGTCCCTTTTTACAGCAAAGGGATTTAAGCCAGCTGTTGAGAAGGCCTCACAAGACTGGACATGGCAGTGGCAGTGCTGGAGTTTTCTGAGTTATTATCCATGCAGTAGGTCTTCACCGGATGTCTACTGTGTGCCGAGCACAGCAGTCCCGGTCCCAGGAGTCCTGTTTAGAGGGGGGATGGAGAGAGAAGGAAGATGGCTTCTGGGGGGTTGAATCTGCTCTCCAGACCCGCCTGCAAGACTTCCCCTAAGACTTCAAGTCTCCTTGCTTTGAGACCCCGAACCTTGGTTCTGGGATTGATGAGTTAGTTGTAAACTAGCTTTCTCACCTGCTCTGGCACTCTCTCTTCACACTCCCACGCCTCCTCATTTTATGTCTTGGTGACCTTTGCCCTTGTGCAGACCTCACACCCTGTGGACATCAGTCCATTTTCTTCCCCAGGTGGTGACTGGGGACGTGTTCCATCGTTTAGGCTTCGCACCAGAGCGACACACCAGATACTGCCCCTGTTGCGGATGCCCTGTGCCCTAACAGCCCCCTCCCAACTAATAGCCCCGTTTTTCAGGGACTCGGTTTGGGGCCATGCTGGACATGCTGACCGACCGCTGCTCCACCATGTGTCTGCTGGTCAACCTGGCGCTGCTGTACCCTCGCGCCACCCTTCTCTTCCAGCTCAGCATGAGCCTGGATGTGGCCAGCCACTGGCTGCACCTCCACAGGTGTGCGACTGGGGGTGTTGGCCAGCTGGAGACGACACTCCAGTGGGGAGGGGTGAGACCATCTGGGAGGGAGTCTGGGATGGCTTCAGGCTTCTTGAGAAGTCTCCTTTTCGGCTTGCATTGTTGAAGGACCGTGGGCAAGTCCTCTCTGAGTCAGCTTAAGTACTATTTATAGTTGAAGTAAGCAGTCCCTAAAATTCTTCTGACTGGATATTCGAGGATTCCAAATAGATAACAGCTCTTGGGAAGGGGCATGGGGGCTTTTGAATGTGGCACTTGAATCTTGGCTCTGTCCCCAACTAGGTAATTGTGTGGCTTTGGGCAAGACAGTGGTCCTCAGCTGGGCTCTGGTTCCCCCTCTGCACAATAGAGGCAGTCCCAGTGCTTTCCTTGTGGAGGGTGCAGTGAGGATTAGATGGATGTCAGTGGTAATGAACGCTCACGGACTCCCCTGCTTTCTCCCCAAGTTCTGTGGTCCGAGGCAGTGAAAGTCACAAGACGATCGACCTGTCTGGAAATCCAGTGCTTCGCATCTACTATACCTCCAGAGTGAGCATTTCCTACCCCTCCCTTATTTACTCAGCTAGTGCCAAGTCCTGGGCTGTGCCCAGGTCCCAGCTTAGGAGAGGGTACGAGCCCAAAGGGGGAACATCCCGCCCAGGGGAGGAGAGGCCTATAAGCCCAGGTGTGAAGGGGGGTGGGGTTAGCGGGAGGGCCTGTGTCAATTGCTCCAGGCAGCAGGTGGTTTTTAAGGAGAGAAGTGATGTGCTGAGATTGCTCTTCACCCACCCCCCAGCTGCACCCTCATTTCCCCAGAACAGTTCCAGCTCCCTGTCCTCAGAGGGTTTTGGCCCCCTGGCCCTGTGTGTCTGTGTTGGGGTGGGGGGTGCACACTGCCCCGCCCTCGTGGTTAAGCAGCCTTTTTGCTGTTTGTGCAGCCTGCTCTGTTCACCATGTGTGCTGGAAACGAGCTCTTCTACTGCCTCCTCTACCTGTTCAGTTTCTCCGAGGGACCTTTAGGTAGGAGACGAGGGGCTGGGTCGGAGGGTGGGCGGGGTTCTGGCCTGCCCAGAGAGACCAAGGCCAAAGACGCATGGGGCCCTCCCTCGCCTGCGTCCCATTTTCTCAGTGTTACCCTTGCTCCCTTCCCACAGTTGGCTCTGTGGGTCTTTTCCGAATGGGACTGTGGATCACCGCCCCTGTCGCCTTGCTCAAGTCCCTCATCAGTGTCATCCACCTGATCACAGCCGCCCGCAACATGGCTGCCCTGGATGCAGCAGATCGTGCAAAGAGGAAGTGACCTAGAACTTGCAGCCTCTGGCTACCCGCCTGCCCCGGAGTCTCACTGTGCCACGCGGCTCCCCTCTCCCTCCTAGGAGGTCCAGGCTTCCTAACATGTTGTCCAACCCGCCAGGAAAGGGGTCAGCCTCTTTAGTGATGTCGTGTTCTTCGTAATCCTGAAGGCCAGTTCTACCCCCGGACTCCGAATCAGGAAGGATGCTCAGGAGCTCCCACCCACATGGGCAGTGCTTCCGGGGGCACCAAGAGGCTTGCCTGAGGACTGGGCATTTTCAGACCTGCTGGCTTGGGGTCTGGCTTGGCCTGAGACTTTAGGGACACTTGCATGAGGGAGATGGGGTAGGGGCCAGGTTTGCCAAAAGGCAGGGAATCAGACCTCCGCCTCTGGCCAGAGGAAGCCTGTGGGTTCTGTGTCTGGGAGACAAGGAGCCATCTGGATTCTTCCCCATCACAGTGTCCTCTTTCTAATCTGTCCTGGCTCCGAAAGCCTGAATAAAGGTAGGGGCTGCACTGTCCTGGACTTGCTTTCCTTTGAAATAGCCTTGGACTGGGGCTGGGTTGAGCTTGGGGAAGAAGGAAGGTCCGCCTGGCTGCTTTTCCCTCAGTTGTTCACTGGCTAGCTCCTTTTCGTCATTCCAGAGACCTCAGAGAGAGACCTTCCCTGCCACCCAAGACATGCCATGTCCTGTTCCCCGCCTGCTTTATTTCTTTTGTGATCCTGTCATAGCTGTCTACGTTTATTTGTATGCCTGGTATTCTCTACCCCTACTAGACTATAAACTCCACGAGGCCACTGACTTTTCTTGTCCCTTATCTGTCCCCACAATGAAGATTAACTTTAACCTGGGATATCATAGCTGCTTAATAAATATTCACAGGTTAGGTCAGTTGGTTTCTCAAGAGTACAGTCCTTATACCACCCGTGGGATATTTTTTAAAAATTCAGCTTCTAGGACCTGCATCAGAGTTGGAATCTCTAGGGACGGGCCCAGAAGCCTGCAATTTTAATAAACTCCAAGTGATCAGTTCTTCCCGAGAAGGTGGAAAATCACTGTTCCTTAAACATTTTGGGGGGCATCTTCCAGATGGTAGACGTTGTCCTGGACATTTGTCCCTAACAGCTACCCCTACCAGCTGAGATTTCTCTGCCATCTGGCACTGGCTTTCTTTTTCAAACTATATTGAGCCTACCATATGCCAGATCTTGTGCTGGGGGTTGTTGAAGATGTTACTCATTTTATTCTTAGAATAGCTTAGCCAACAGGCCCTCATGTCCAGGAGAGCTGAAATTCAGCAGGAGT
Organism: Macrotus californicus; assembly: GCA_007922815.1. Taxonomy (NCBI): domain Eukaryota; kingdom Metazoa; phylum Chordata; class Mammalia; order Chiroptera; family Phyllostomidae; genus Macrotus; species Macrotus californicus. The sequence continues at coordinate 72,705 of VMDR010001760.1, forward strand.
GTGTTGAGCCTCAATTCTGGTCCTAAGCCGCGGATCTGTGGGAACAGGCCGCTGTTTCCAGCCAGCCCTTGGCCCTCATGGGGGTTTGTTGGGGGACCTTCCTAACTGCATCATCTCCCCCCGCTGGCCTGTGAATACTAGGTGCTGTCCCACTTAGGTGCTGGTGGTAAAGGGTGCAGGCATCTTAGGAAGCTGATAGGGACTGGGGCCTGGAGAGTTAACGGAGAGGAAAGGGCTGGTTTTCAGCAAACGGAACAGGGAGGCCAGAGAGCAAGTTTAGGAGATGGGACTCGATGAGATGATGTTGCTGGAGCCCGTGCTGGGGCTTCGGGGGAACGGACAACTGGTGAGAGACTGTGGGGAGCCATCGGGCAGCCTGAGGAGCCCAGTGGGGCATCTGGCCCATCCTGAGGGCCGCGTAGAGCCATTGAGAGAACCTTTCAAAATAAGAGGCAAAATATTCACAGGGCAAAAAAATTCAGCCACACCCACACTACAAAAGGACAATGAAGTCACCTGTCACCTCAAGCTCTCACTTCTCCCCGCAGGCCACCACGGGTACTCATTGCTTGTGTGTCTCTGTCTAAGTTTTTCACTTACACGGGCAGCTTTCCACAGTTTGAGAGTTTTTTGTGCCGTTCTGCTAACAAGTTGCCGCTGTTCCGAGTGTTTTTTGCTTGTGTCATCCCATTTACCGGACAGCTGTGCTGTACTTCGTACTAAATAACACAGCGAGCCTCTGACAGCCCTTTTCTAACAAGGAAAGTAGTTCTGAGGAGAGGGAGGCCGACCTGGCTGGCTTGGCTCCAAATCCCGCACCCTTAACATTGGCTGTTCACAGCAGTCCACGTAACTGGGCTCCTTGGTAGTGGCACAGACTTCCGTCATCCACTTGTTGAGCCAGGTTCTGCCACCGCGAACAGTGCAGTAACTCACCTGGGCCCTCCTGGGGGGCCCTTGTAGGATGGACGCCGAGTGTTAGGGCGGTGGCAGGGACACATCTGTACTCGAAGGGGATAGTGATTCACAAAGCTGAGCTGCCCCTCCAGCTCTGCAGGTGTCCACCTACCTGGCCTGTCCCCAGTTGGGGTGTGAGAAGACCTTCACCCTTCCTGAGTCAACTCCAACCACGTAAGTCCTCAGAGCACTCCAGCCCTATGTCCCCGAATGCCTCCCGGCTCCTGGGCCCTAACCATTCACAGTGATGTCAGGAGTCTGGATCCAGCTACCTGACCTGAAAAAGGAGAGGGAGAGCTGTGCAGGGGTGTGAGCATCTTCCACTCACGTGGAATATGCGCCTGAACCCTGAGGGACCAGCACTGAAGACAGCTTGGTGCCTTTGGTCCCAGATCCAGTGGCTGGACTGAGCCCTGGAGGAACCTGCAGAGGATGAGCCTGTGTTTACAGCCTAGGATCAGGTGACCCTGGAACCTTCTGGAGGGAGGGGCAGGGGGGAAGTCCAGGCTGAATTGGAGTCACTACATTTAACCTGGGGACTGCAGTGGACTCACATGATGTATTGCTCTGGTCTGAATGTTTGTGTGCCCACAAAATGCCTATGTTGTAACCTAATGCCCAAAGTGATGGTATGTAGAGGTGGGGCCTTTGGGAGATGACTAGGCTGTTATAGGCCGTCACAAATAGGATTAATGGCCCTTATAAAATAGGCCCGACAGCTCTCTCATCCTGTGAGGAGAGAACAAGAAGGCACTGGCCACGAAAAGGAAGATGGACCCCACCGGAGCTTGACCATGCTGCTACCTTGAGCTCGGACTCCCAGCCTCCATAAGTGGGAGAAATACGTTTCCGTTGTTTGTAGGACACCCAGTCAGTCTGCGATATTTCGTTACAGCAGCCCAGACGGATTAAGACACGTGCACTAATAACTCTCTGGATTCACCTGTGTGCCCTCAGACTGAATGAATAACCACCATGAAAGACATCCCATTGGCTCACTCCCCTCCGTGGGCTCTGCCTCAGAGAGGTCACGGGAGGGGTCCCAAGAATCTGCTGTTCGCTCAGGTGGTCTTGAGTCTCCCCCTGGCACTCAGACTGTGATGAAAGCTACTCTAACTGCTCTAACAAACATCAAGACGTATAGGGGCTCATACACAGTAGAGGTTTATTTTTAACGGGGTAAGCCCTACTCAGGTGCTCCTGACTATGAAGTAGGTCTCCTGACCCAGATTATCTGAGGACAGTGGCTCCTCCCATCCTTGGTTCCACCACTTTCAACAGGACCCTAAGGGCATTCAGCTTGCTGGCCTCGAGCAGGCAGGAGCAGTGGGGGTGGGCCGGGAGGACTGCACAAGGCTGGTTCCTGTGGGGAAGCAGAGAATGGCCACCTACTGTCTCCACTCGCATCCCACGAGCTGTAACTCAGTCATATGGCCACCTCTGTGTGCAAGGGAGCTTGGGAAATAGAGATGAGGAGTGGGCCTAGGAAGAAGAGAAAATAGATTTGGTAAACAACATCTTTCCATGCTGAAAGTGATTTTTCTTTTCTTAATAATTTTTTTTAGATTTAATTTATTTTCAGAGAGAAGGGAAGAAGTGGGGGAAAAAGAGGGAGGGAAACATCCATTGTCTGCCTCATGTATGCCCCCAACTGGGGACCAGGCCCACAGCCCAGGCATGTGCCCTGACTGGGAATTGAACCGGTGATCCTTTGATTTGTAGGCCAGCGCTCAATCCAGTGAGCCACACCAGCCAGGGCTGATTTTTCTCTGTAAAGACAGATTTTTCTTTTACAAGCAGTCTTAAACAAATCCATTACTTTATCTGGTATTCAACCAAGAAAAGCCATTTGCTCCAATGCCGGAGAAAAACAGGCTGTATTGAACCTCATCAGTGATCAAACTGTCCTACTTTTTATGGGCAGTTTAAGGGACCTTCAAGGATAAATCTGGTACCAGGGGACTGACTTAAAACCTGGCTCCACTTGAGCCACAACTTCACCGCATTTCCATCACAGCCATACAATCACCGCACAACCATGCTGAGCCCATCTTCACGCAGCTGAAGAGCTGCTTCCTCTCTTACCTTATGGTACCTCACAACTTTGTGAGGTGCATGCAGCGGGCAGGAGAAGCTAGATTTTGCTGCGTAACAACCCCATCCCCCAAACCTCAGTTACGTATACAGCAAATATTTATTTCTTGCTCCTGCCGCATATTTATTGTGGGTGAGCTGTGTCTCTGCTTCATGTCATTTTGCTCTCTGGGAACTAGGCTGATAGACTAGTATATGGAATGTTGCTGGTCATCACAGAAAGGGGAAAAGAGAAGATAGTGATGTCACCTCCCCCTGAATTTCATTGGCCAGAGCAAGTCGTATGGCCAAGCCTGATAGCCATTAGAGATTCATTTCATGTGGAGACATCAACTCATGGATGGAAATGAGCCCAGACCTCAGGGGTGAGATCTGAGATGGAGAAATGGATTTTGAAGTCAGTGGTGAGAATGCAGGAAAGAAAACAGCGCCCAGGGTGACTCACAGTTTAGCCTGAGCAGGGGAAGTGGAGCTGGCCTGGGAAACCGAGGAGTGGCCAGTGAGGTGGAAAGAAGAGCGGGGTAGGCTGTGTCACGGGAACCCAGTGTGGAAGAGGGGTGGGTGGACACGGCGCCGCATCATGGGAGAGGCTGAACAAGGAGAACCTAACTACTGGGTCTAGTGACAGGGACATCACCGGTGATGCTGGTGTGAGCAGTTCCCATGAAGCCTGGGGTGGAGGCAAAAGCTAACAGGAGTGGCTTGAGGAGGTAATGAGGAGTGAGGAATGGAAACAGAAATTTGGCCATGAAGGAGAAATAAAGGGGGAGGAGCAGCTGGAGGGGTTGTGGGGCTGAGGGAAAGCTTCCTTGTTGGCTCTCTGTGGGAGAGTGGAGCCTGTGTGCCTGCAGCCGGCCACAACGACCCAGGAGAGGAGGGATTCACTGGCGGTGCCAGAGAGACTAGCGAGATGCAGAGGTGGGCTCAGGACTTGAGACAGGTGGGACCTAGAGCCCCAGGGAGGAACCGGGCTCCTGGGGAGTAGGAGGGGGACAGAGAGCCCGGATGCCAGTAGGTAGTTGGTTAGATTTGCTTCGGAGCGTGGCCTGCCTGCCCAAGTCACTTCTGTTTTCTCAGAGAAGTGATAGAAAGTGGGCGGCGGTGTGGAAGGGGCGAAAGGAGAGGTGTGGAGAGAGGGTCTGAAGGGGAGAAGTGTAGTTTCTTTGAAATTTGTTGCCATGAATTTAAAATGAGATCACTCTCTTTTCCTGAAGACGGCACCCAAAGCGACAAAGGAAGCCCCTGCCCCTCCCAAAGCTGAAGCCAAAGTAAAGGTTTTGAAGGCAAAGAAAGCAGAACTGAAAGGTGCCCACAGCCTCAGAAGGAAGAAGACCAGCACGCCACCCACCTTCCGACAGCCCAAGACACCTTGTAGCCTAAGCATCCTTGGAAGAACGCCCCCAGGAGAAACAAGCCTGACCACTATGTCATCAATCAAGGTCCCCCTGACTGCTGAGTCAGCCACAAAGAAGACAGAAGACAACAATACGTTGTGTTTGTTGTGGAGGTCAAGGCCAACAAGCGCCAGATCACACAGACCGTGACGAAGCTCACATGGCCAAGGTCAACACCCTGATCAGGCCTGACAGAGAGAGGAAGACACATGTCCCAGTGGTTCCAGACTATGATGCTCTGGAAGTTGCCAACAAAACTGGGGTCATTGAATCTGAGTCCAGCTGGCTAATTCTAAATACAAAAATTTTTCACTGTAAAAAATTAAAATGAGATCAGCCAGCACGTGGGTCTTCCTTCTCCAACAACACACAGCTGGCCAGGGCAGGGCAGGGCTTTTCCAACCTCCTTAAGGGAGGTTAGGAAGGAGTAAATTACAGTCAGGGTCAAGGTCACTGACTCCTTGAACTGGAGGGATGCTGTTGGAAGGTGAGGGGGAAGCAGCAGGAGGTGAAGTCTCAGAGGTGAAAACGGCCATGGGGGTTGGTGGCTGAGGTGGGAATATCCCCACCATGACCTTGCCCTTGCTAACACAACACTTAACACGGGCCAGGTCCCAGGTGAAGAGCTTTAAGTTAATTATCTCTCTTAAGGAAAGGTGGAAGCAGAGGTGAGGGGCCGGCGCACCTGGCTGTTCCCAGAACCTGAGCCAGCACCACCCAGTGCTGTGGCAAACAGACAGCCTCTGGCCTCAGCACGCTCAGCCCTGAGTGGAGCCACTAGCCACACAAATGCACCTCAACCTGGAAAGGGACAAGGCTCATGGGGGCACACCCCAGTTGGGGGGAAAGGAATAAAGAGCCTCAAAAAGGCTGCAGTCCTGCTCAATAGGGGAATTGCTGGCTGATTTCACAGTCAGGGAGGGATCAGAGAGGCTGAGTTGCCCCCTCTTGGCCACACAGCCAGTAAACCCAAGCTTCTTTCTTCGCCCCAGACCTTTTTGCTTCCTCAGCAGAGACCGGGCGGGCCTGCCAGCCTCGGCTGTACCCAGGTCAAAGTATGGCTTGCATTGCAGCCTCCACCTGCGTGCACAGACCGATGGCACCTGGACTCTTTCCCCAAATAAGGCTCCTCACTAGTCATGGGAGAGGGTGGGGACAGGACCCATGCTAGAAGCCTGGGAAGGCGCTCCAGTTTCTACCGCCCCTGCAAGGACCCTCCTCCCCATCTGACGTTCCCATCTGAGACAGACAAGTGCACAGGTGCCTTGCTTGCAGGGCCTGCCAGGTGTGACCAGCAGGTGGCACCAAAGGGGACCTCCCAGGTGCTGAGCGCAGGGTGGATGCACCTGCAGCCAGTGTTAGACTCCAGAACCCCCTTGACAAAGCTGAGGTCCTGGAGACCTGTAGTCAGAAGAGACACGGCTCGTGCGGGAGCCACCCCAGAGGGGCTGGCCAGGAATGGCCAGGAAGGCCCATCCTTCACCAGTGGCATCCTCTCCCTGACCTGGGGTCTAAAAAAAGCTGACTGACTGCCCGGAGGACAGTCTGGCTGATGAGTAAGACTTTGGGGCCATGGCTATGGGGGTGATTCAGGTTAGTCTCCGTGCCTCAGTTTCCCCCCACATTACACATGGGGTAGTCCGCAGTAACTATCTCAAGATTTCAGGGGGATTCTCTACCCATCTGTCCACCCCTGCATTGAGCTTCCCTGTGACATAGACTTGAGGCAACAGGAGAGGGTTTAAATGCCCAGAAGTGTACGTTTTTATTTGTCAGCACAGTACGGAGCTGAGGCACGGTGCAGTCGTTTCCGAGGACTTAAGGGACAGGAGAGGACTGGAGAAGTAAGCGCGGTTCGGGGCCAGGCGCCCCGGCCACCTTTGTGGCTGGGGGCTGGGCCTCGGACCCGAGCCCCAGCAGACCCAAGGCTGTGTTGAAGAGGTTGACAGGTGTGGAGCCGTCAGTGATGAGAGTTGATTTCAGGCCCAGGCTCTGCAGCAGCTTTACCTGGAGGGGCAAGGAGAGGGCAAGATGGAGTCAGACCTCGCTCCCTTCCCTCACCCCCCAGGCTGCCTCCCTGGAGTGGGCTGCCATCCACTCCGATCCGACACTGCAGCTGCCACCCAAGCCATCCTCGTAGGGTTAGTCAGTGCTCAGTGAGGAGCACAAGGGGAGCCTGACAGTGTCATCCTCCGGTCCTGGAAGGCCTGAAAGATATGGCCCGTACCCGCAGCTGCCTCCAGGAGCGCAGCACCCACCCTCTGCCGGCCAGTTCTTCCTGTTCTGTAAATGCGCCAAGTTTCATGGAGCGTCTTTGCGCTTGGAACCCTCTCCTGGGAAGTTCTTGTCAACCCCGCATAGTGCTCAAGTGTACCTTCTTCAGAGTGGCCCTGCTTAGACCAACTAATTTGAATGTCACCTCCCCTTTCACTGTCTTGACTTCCGTCAAAGCACTAGTCACAGTGATGCCCCATCTGTTCTCTGTCCCCCCAGAAGCTCCGGTTCCCTGCTGAGTCTGGGGCAGTGCCCAATTTGGCACCACACTCAGATGATGCAGGTCAGGACGTGGGACACAGGGCCAGTTCCATTGCTACCCCACCTCGCCCCTCTGTCCCCAGCATCTCTGTAGATATTGTATTTGCCTCCCCCGCTCTGCCTTCTTGGTTCCAAGCGTGGTCCCAAGACACACACAACCCCGTGTACTCCCTCCACTCTCACCTGCATCTCTGGCCCTGCCACAGCCAGGTCCCTGATGGTGCTGGGGCCCAGGGCCTCCGTCATCTGCTTGAACTTCTTCACCTCCACCTCAGCCAGCTGCTGGGCCTTGCTCACCTCCAGCTCCAGCTGGGCCCTGGCATAGACCAGTTCCAGCTCCCGTACTTTCTGTACCCGCTGGAGCTCAGCCTCCTGAGAGAGGAAAACCCAGCCTTCTTTCAGTCACATGGCCCCTGGAGAAGGTCCAGCAAGTCACCCAGCCAGCAAGGCTGAGGGAGCTGAGGTGAATGGGATGGAACTGTGAACTTATAGCCAGTTGGGCGTGAATCCCGGCTGTGCCAGCTTTTAGGTAGTGACCCAAGAGAGTCCCCTGAATCCTCAGTGCCCTCATCTGTAAAGTGCAGTAACACCTGCTTTATGGAGTTCCAAGCACTAAATGAGATCATGCACGTAAAACATACATGATACCTGGCACAAAACCGTCCCGTGTTTGAGCACCTATTGCATGTAAGATGGGTGTGATAGCCATCTTTGTCTTCCAGGCAGGCATTAAGTGACTTGACAGAGGGCAAAGGACTTCATAAACCACAAAATACTTGAAAAGAGCTGTATGTTAGGGTACTTGGCACCCTACTCAGCTTCGGGGACTGCAGGGATTGGGCCTCTTCCAGACCCAAGGCCACACGCTCCTGGGGGCATCTCCCCACTCACCGTCTCAATGGCCAAGGCCTCTGCCTTCAGCTTGGCCTGCAACACGGAGCCCTCTCCCTCGATGCGTGCCGCCTCTGCACGGGACTCAGCCTCCGCCTTGGCGGTCCCGGTGCTCTCCACGGCAGTGCTGGAGACAACCCCGCAGTCAGGCGGACCCGGGAGAGAACCTGCCCTGCTCCCTCCAGCCCTGACTTATGCCGGCAGCTTTCACAGACACAGCCCTGGCTCCCCGCACCAGCTGCGTTGCCATTAACTTCGGCAGGCCATCTTTCGCTTTAATTCTTTTTTTTTTTTTTTTTTAATTTTACTTTATTTCTTTGGTTTTTGACCCACCTCAGAGCCTCCAGCTCCAACAGTTCCCTGCGAGCTTTCTCGGCTTCTGATTGGTCCAGGATTTTCTGCCGCTCAAGCCGGCCACGGGCTTCTTGTTCTAGTCTCTGAGCCTCGTGCCTGGGTGGGGGAGGGGACAGGGAGGATGCTGGCGTGAGGCCAGAGCTGGAACAGGAGCTCCAAGAGCAGGGACCACCCATCTACTGGGTGCCCAGGACGTGCCCTGGCCCAGGGGAGGCCCTCGAGATGAAAGAGAAGGAGGGTGTGCACTGTGGACCTGGCATGATTCTAGGCTCAAAACTGGCCAAGGCTGCTGCTGTCACACACCTTTCCTTCCAGTGGGGAAAGAAACAAATAACTGAGGATGACTTCAAACAATGACAAGCCCTGAAAATGAGTGACTCAGTAATGACTTGTCACAGAGGGTGCTGCTTCAGTTAGGGTAGAAAGCAAAGGGTTCTTCAAGGAGGAGCCTGCCCTGAAGCTCCCAAGGGGAGAACCCTGGGCTCAGGAAGCGGTCCTTGCAGAAGGCCTTGAGCCCGACTGTGCATTTGAGGAGCAGACAGGAGCTGGTGGGCCTGCAGCCTGGGGACAAGGTGAGGTGGCAGAGGCAGGGCTGGACTCCGGAGAGCCTGGAAGACTGCAGAAATGAGTGTGGTTCTAGCACAAACAAGGTGAGGAGCCACAAGAGCAGGGTGACATCTTGCCCCACTTTAAGTGGGCCATGCTCTCTGCTGGGTAAGGATAACAGCAGACTGACCACCAGGGCAAGCCATGTTATATAGGGCCCAGCAGCGGGGCAGGGATGGAGACCTCGGAGAGGTCTGGTCCACAGTGGGCGTTGTGGGCAGCTGGCTGCACTCACTTGGCAGCGGCCTCCTGGGAGTTGGTGGTGATCTCAATGGCCAGCTGGACGCTGCGCTGGAGGGCATCCCGGGTCCTCTGGTCCACAGGCTCCACTGACTGCACGTCCACGCTGCTGACCACCAGTCCATTTTGGGGGAAGACAGCCCGGTCCCGGGGCTGGGGCAGGGCCTTACCGTCAGACCCCTTGGCTTCCAGAGTCTCAAAGCCAAAGACAGCAGTGCGAATGATGCGGGCTGAGTTCTTGTGGAAGTCATCGAAGGTGACAGAGGCCACGGCCCCCCGCACCCGGGATGCTATGGCCTTGCAGGCATCACCCACGAAGTCAGGCACAGAGAAAAGCTTAGCTGTCTCCTGGGGATCCTTCTGGTCACGCAGCTCAAAGTGCCTATGAGCAAAGAGGCCCAGAACAGGGAGGCATTTTCCTCCAGGAAACAATTCCCCCATCTTTGAATGGGGCTCCTATACCCACCCCCCCCGGCTGGGCAGGGCCTCTCAGGGTAGAGAATGCCGATTAGTGCCCACTGTGTGCCAGGTGACGTCCTAAGAACCTTACACGTGTTCCCATCTCATTCTCTCTGTCACTCTATGAGGAGCATTATCCCTTTCTATGGAGGAGAAAAAGGAGGCCCAGAGAGGTTAAGTGACAGACCCAGATTCCGCTGAACCCAGGCAGAGTGGCTTCCAGGGCCTGTGCGCTTAGCTGTCACGCTCTATTGCCCCAGAGAGAGCAGGCCTCATCTGCCTCCGCCATGGTCCTGGCCCCTCAGCCAAGAGGCAAAGCACAGCCCCTGGGCAGAGCCGAGCACCGCTCCTGGGTGGGACTTCTCTGTCTGCAGCCACTGGAGCTCCGACTACGCGCACTGACCACCAGGTCACTGTTCTGATGCTCGCCGCGGCCTGTCGTGGGCCTGCGACACTGATGGGCATGTGTCCTCATCTTACAGATGGGGAAACTGAGGAAAATGCTAAGTCACTGGCTCAGGTCCACAGCTAGCAAATGGCAGGGCTGAGCTGCAGACCCAGAGCAGGTACTCTTGACCTCCTGCCCACACGGCCTACTCCCCCCACGCCCCCCAGTAGCTTCTAACAATCTTTTTACAGACTTGCAGTTGTACTTTGCTGAGCACATGCTGAGAGTTTAGCTGGGGAGTGTCCTTCTATCATGTCCCCCAAATCCTGCTCCCGGGAGGTGAGCCCGCGGCTTCCCTGTCATTCCCCTGGGGCATCAGACTGGATTTCTGGGAACCCCTGCGTGGCCCTCTCGACCACAGCGCAGTGAGGCGCACGGCCCCACCCTCCACCCAGCCCTGCAGGGAGGCATCTCGTATTGCCAGGGTTCCCCTGGGGCTGCTCCAGCAGAAGTCCTCACTGCTCCTCCCGCGCCTTACCAGTTGTATGCGAGCTGTAGCTGCAGCCTGGCGTGGTCTGCGGTTTCGATGGTGATGACATCTGTGAAGAAGTCAGGCCCCAGCAGCAGGCAGAGCGCACGGCGGGCGTGGGGACGCTTGGGCCGCCCAGCCGAAAGGGACAACACCGTGAACTGCTCCTCAGGACCCAGCGACACCAGCTCGGGCCCAAATACCACACTGCAGAGGGAGCAGCGAGTCAGACACCGGAGAGCCTCTCCTGCCCCCCTCCCCTGCCCCCTCGTGCAGCCGCTCACCGAGCTTTCTTCTCTCTGTAGTCATACACCTGCACGGCGGCGTTGTGAGGGACGCGGTAGCTGACCACTCGGGTCTTGTTCCGGGAAGTGGAGGGCTGGAGGGTCTTAGCCATGTCCTTACCCCTGTCCGCCAGCGGGTCCTGCCCCCTGTTCAGCAGCTCCTCTACGCCAGGGGGCAGCTCTTTCTCCCACAGGACCTCGTCCTGGGTCAGCATGTACGTGCTTCCAATCACAGCACGCACCTGAAGGGAAGAGGACAAGGAGGGACGTCACCAGGAGAGGTGAAAGGGAGAAAGAGCCACCCAGCAGTCCGGAGCAGAACCGGTGCAGCGGGCAGGGCAGCACCGGGGTCAACCGCGGCCTCTGGGGTGAGGCTGCGTTCACGGGGGCCACCGCTGGCCCCGTCACCTTGGGCAGGCTGCTTCACCTCTGGGCTGCAGCCCTTGTCTGCTACATGGACCTGACAGGGGCCACCTCACAGGGTTGAGGAATGAATGACCTGTCACATGTCTAATGCCCAGGACCTGGCATATAGTAAGTGTTTGATACTATGTCTTCTGTGATTTTCCTTCATGGGGTGGCTTGGATAGTCCTGGGGACAGGGTCAGCCCTAGGACACAGGGAGCATACACGAACACTGCCTGGATTCTGAGCTCTACTTCTGGGCTGGACTCAGAGAAAGGGGTCAGAGATGTGGTCCCAGGTCAAGCCAAGGTCAAGGTTTCAGTGAGGAGGCAAAGAGGAAGGGCTCTACGAGGAAAAGGGCATAAGGGAGCACTGTCCCTGGACCACACCCTGTCAGACCTTCGTGCCAGGGGCCAGGTCTGCAGCGGGAACAGAGTCCCCATCCTGACACCTGGTTTGCCTTCCGCCCTGGGGGTCTCTAAAATTTGAAGTTAGATAAAGACAAAGGAGAGGCAAACACTCCACACCACCCCCTCATCCCTACCAGCCAGCGGCTCAGCGGCCGCTGTCAATGCCGTTGAAGCCCCCTCGCCGCCCCCGCCACGTCCCTCCCCCATCAGCACTGCCCACTTGCCCAGAGCAGGCCGCCACCATGGCCGCACAGCAGTGACAGTGCCCACCCCTCGGCTGTCACCTTTCCAGTCTTGACATCCTGCACATAGATACCCTCGTTCTCGTCCAGGGGTATGGCCTGACGCTCTTCCACCACCTCCACTTTGGCAGATGGCACGTACTCCAGGGGTCCACGGATGAGCCAGTGGTCACCAGCCTTGTGTGAGACCTTCCCCTCGTCCTCCTCGTCCTCCAGGGCCTGCAGGGCCCTCAGCAGCAGCCCCTGCTGCTCCGACAGCACGTACACATCCTGGATCCCACGCTCCAGCCTCTCCCCTGGCTGGAGGAAAAAAGACTTCTCTCCCTAGTGGGGAGACAGAGGGTTAGGAGCAGCGGCCACCCAGGGTAGCAGGTGCCTCAGCTGGCACCTCCCCCAGCCCCATGGGGCCGTGGACTCCTTTTGAGGACAGGAGCCCAAAAGACACCTTCCCCGTCCCCACATTGCAATACAGTGAAGGGCACTCTACAAATGCCTACAGATCTTTTCTGGTCAAGCCTGCCCTTAAAAGATACTGCGAACTGTCAGGACCTGAATCCTCGCAAGCCTGACAGTTAAGAATTAACATATTGTCACTCTTTAAACTTCTCCGATGTTTTGGTTTGGGATGGTGTAGTCTAGGACTTGGCAGACTCTGGTCTTCGGGCCAAATCTGGCCTGCTGCCTTTTAAAAACATATACAGGGGTAGCCGATAGGTTTCCAGTTGTAAGTATGCGAATTACAGAATTTATTGTGTTCATATTAACTATTAGTAACCGACTTTATTACTACCCCGTGTATACTGAGATATGGTCCGCACGCCGTGACATTTACCCACTGAAAGCATTCCACTCAGTGGTGTTTGCACAACCACAGGTGTCCAGCCTTGACCACAGTCTAATTCCAGGACAGGTCCGTCACCCTGAGAAGAAACGCTGTACCTGGCAGTGGTTCCTGCCCAGCCCACCCTTCTACTTTCTGTCTCTATAAATCCCTCTCTCCCAGACAGTCCGTGCAGATGGACTCACACCGTGTGCGGTGTGGTCTTTCACGTCTGGCTTCTTTTGCTGAGCGTGATGTTTAAGCTGCCCCATCGGTTCCTGTGCATTTCTCTCTGTGGCTGAGTGGCACTCCATTGTTGGGATACCCCACACTCTTTACACATTCATCAACCACTTTTCTCCGCCTGTTCATGCAACTACAATGTTACAGGGACACCGAAGCGCTCGTCCAGTGACAAGCTATCTAGGCTGCTTTCCTCCAACAGCAGCAGAGCTGAGTAGTTGCCACAGAAACCTCACCGATCGCGGAGCCCTGAACATCAGCAGTCTGGCCCTTCATAGGTGGGTTTGCCGACCCTAGCTGATCCCTTATATGGTTCAGAGAGGGGCTGAGGTAGGAGCTGGGGAGAAGGGTAAACCAAAAGATTTTTTTTTTTAAATGCAGGATGGTAGAGTTTCCAGAAATATGAGCCTCACAGTCTGCAGCACAGGGCAGGGCCAGGGAAGTGCTCCCAGCGGGGGCAGTGGGTGACTTGAGGTCAGGGGCTGCTGGGGAGATCAGTGGGCCAGAGTCTCAGAGCTAGAACCGAGGGTGCCTGGCACAGAGGGAGCCATGACAAGCCTGGCATTTCCAGAATGTGTACCCAGGGTGGGAGGAGAGAGGGGAGAGAGGTCTGAGGCTCTCATGGTATTTAAAGGGCATTCACCCGCAGCGGGAGGTGGAGGCACTTACCTTGACCACAAGCTTTTGCCCCAGCTGGTTCTTGCCATCTAGTCCCACTGGGTCGAGAATCACACAGTAGTTGTGGGGGCCCAAGGTGGTGATCGGCACGACGCCCAGCACTTCCTCGTACACGTCTGGCACATGAGCTTCCGTGTCCTGCACTGTCACCAGCCACTCCTCCCCAGTGCGGCGGGACACTCCCCTCAAGTCCCGGAAGTTCTGCCGAGCCCGGAGGTGCAGGGCTGTCTGCAGAGCAAGACGTACCGGGTGTTTGAGTAAACCCACTTGCAGCTTCCTCAGGGGACCTGGGAAGCCCATGGGTCACCAAATGCTCCCAGGTCTCAATGCCAGTTTCTACTAACCCGGGAGGACTTTTTAACCCTTTCAGATGACCCAGGATACTCCTCAGGTTATCTGACCTCTGAAGTTTTCTTCTAGCGACCCTAGAAATATTGCTTCTGTTTTACACTCTTGCGTCTGCCACCATCTCTGCCACTCTGAGCATTCCCTACCCCAGGGTCCCTTGATTCACATCCACCAGAGCACAGACCTTTTCTGTAAGGATCACGGCGTCCACCAAATCCAGAACCTCCTCGAACACTGCCGGGAGATATGCACCCACAGAGCGGACCAGCCATTCTTCTCCTGAGTCAAGAGTGCAGCAGTAAGGGTCAAAGGTCACCCAGGCCTGCTCCCCAGCCACCCCTTCCCAAAGCCTAGACAACAAGGGACCCACAGGACTTTGTACACAAGGAGATGACACTGTCCCCAGGCTAGTGTCTGACAAGAGCCCTGGTATTCCTTTCTTTGAGGAAAACCAACCGCTACCCAAGGGAATAAGAGAGTGCTTCTAAGTGCCCAAGTGGCTGCCGTGCCAATACCTGCTATGACTTGTCTAAGCTCCAAAGACCGACTTATTTCCTTCCCATGAGAGGGGCAGCCTCTGTGAGAGCTGTAGATGGCACTGAGGTTTTTGAAGAAGAGTGCCTGGGTACCAGTCCCAGCCTTGCCCTTCCTGGCCATAAGCCCAGGTAAGTAACCTAATTTCTGTGCCTCCATCTTATTATACAGAAGATGGGAACAGTGGTGACTCAAGGCTGTTTGAGGACCAAATAAGTCATTATTTGTAAGGCACTTTGAATCCCACACGGCACAGAGTAAGCGCGCATTTAAGACGGTGTAGATGCCACTGCCGATTGTGTGTGAGCAGGAGACATGGCCGCTGCCCCCAGCTCATGGTAAAGGGGAGGGGGAGGCATGTCAACACGGTGGTGATCAGCAGATGAAGGCTGGGACACCGCCTGCAGGGAGGTGAGTGGGGGAGGCAGCTGGAAGCAGCCCGCAGCCGCTCACAAGAGATTCCAGGTAAGCACTTCCTCCCAGGCTGTAGTCACTCACAAGTGGCTTTTCCCCACCGTTCCCCAACTTCCCCTGCAGCTGAGGCAGTCAGAGCCACGGCCTGCCCACCCCCTCCTCAGTGCTCCTTCCCAGTCGCACCTGTCACCCTCTCCTTGCCGTCCCGGTCCCGGCACTCTTTGCGTGCCCTCAGCCGCAGAGCCTGGTTCTGCCTGATGATCGTGGCCTGAATGACCTCTACGACCTCCACCTCCTTCTGGGGGATGTAGGTGCCTTGGAAGGGAAGATGAGGCAGAGGTGAAGGTCAGAAGATACCAGGGTTATGACAGGAAGGAAGGCAGGAGGCCTCCGACCCCACCTCCAGCCCAAGGGAAAGAACGTACCAGGTCCTTCAAATAGCCACTCGTCCCCCGCGACAACCTTGTCTCCGTTGTCATCCTCAAAATCCAGCAACGCCTTAAGATGGAGTGCGGTGTTGGGCAGGACCACCTGCAGTGGGGTGATGTCCTAATAGGAGAAGAAGAGGGGTCATGGGGCATCAGTGCTGTGACCCCAGGAGTCACACTGATACCTTGGAGGTCAGAATCCACAGCATCAGTCTTTGCGTATGTCCCAAAGTAAGACTCGGAATGGAATGTACAAGACAGGGGTTGTCCCAAAGCCATCTGCTCGGAGGAGCCAAGACAGGGTTGAAGAGGATACCGCTGCGGATGAGCTGAGGGCACACTCCCTCTGAAGGAAGTGCTTAGGGGTTGTTTGAACTAGAAGTTTAGGCGGGAAACTGGGTAGAGAGGGCTTGACGGGAGATGTGTCTGAAAGGCTGAATACGTGAGTATCACCCGGCCCAGCGTGCACTGGGGCCCTCTAGGGAGTCTAAGGAGGTGGGAAGCTTTAAACTGCTATGACAGGCCATTTAAAGCATGTGACTTTCTTTGAAGGTTGCCTCATGGTCACAAGCTGGCCATTGTACTCCAGGCATCACATCCCCTGCCCTCAGAAGGGGGACCTGGCAAGAAATAGCCACACCTTTTAGAAGTTTGTCGAAGTGTTTCTAGAAGTAGGATTTCACTTGATCTTTGATCTGAGGGAGGCAGGAAAGTAAGGAAAGGGAGGCTTGTAGTGGATAAGGAACATGAGCAAGGTCCCACAATGGCTACGAAACAGAATCAGGACCTGAACCTGTGTTTAGTGCAGCCTACCTACTGCTCCTCACTTCAGCTGGGTGGCCGTGGGGCAGAGAAGGTCAAGTCACCCTACCGTACCCACTGACCACACCCTGGGTTGGAGAGAGGCAGAGCTGGAGGTTACTGGCCTGGCAAGCCCTTCCCTGCACACTGTAAGGTGACTCCGCTGGTGGTGGTGGGGACAGGACATACCCCCGTCACCACAGAGTTTAGGTGCCAACAGGTGACACACAGACACACACCGTTCTCTCCAGGCAGACTGCGGACAGTGCCAACGGAGAGAGATTGCAGAAGTTCGAATGAAGGAGAAGTTAGGGAAGGCCCTCGGAAAATGGCCGCTGACTGGGGCTCAAAGGGAGAGCTGACTTCTGATAAAGGTATGGGGGAGGGGGAGCAGGTGAACATTACGGGAGAAGCACAGAGCCGGGGTGCTTCCCAGCCCCCACACCTACTCTCACCCCTGCCTATCTGTTCCGTCGCAAATCCCATCTAAATTTATCTATCCCTGCCATGCCCTCACCCAGCTGTCAACACCTCTCTCCTGGAGGGTGGAAATAGCTTCCTAATTGGTCTCCTGGCTACCACCTCTGTCTCCTTCCAGTGTGTCCCTCAAGCCTTTGCAGGCAAGTTCCCAGCTTGGGTGACTGGGTACCCAGTAGTATCACCCAGTAAGACTGGGAATATGGGAAAACAGATTTGGGGGGTCAGGAAAAGTGTTGGTTTGGATGTTCAATATGAGGGGGCTGTGGGACATCCAGGAGAGGGCTTCCTAAAGGCGGTTAGGTGGCCTCCGAGCTAAGGGACGGGGTGTGTGATCAGTGTGGACCGTGAAAGTATGAGAGGACACAGGGCTCAGGACAGCAGGTGAAGGCAGAGAGGGCAGTGAGCAGGGGACACCTCTACGAAGATGGAAAAAAGACATCCACAGAGCAAAATGTAAAGACACGTTTTAAAGAGAGAGCAGAGCAACCATGGATGTGCTTGACAGGGCCTGTGAGACCTGAAAGGACTGTCCACTGGGCCTGAAGTTCAGACATCTCCCTGCTTTGTCAAAGGGAGTATGATGGGGTGGGGGCGGGGCCGGGGGCGGGGCTTGTGAGGCAACTGGGCAGATGACGAACAGCAAGCACAAGCTGCCATCAAAGAGTGCGTGGGAAAAGCAAAGCAGTAAGGAGCTAGAGATGAGATTCACAGGGCCACTCATAAAGGTGCAGACGCATGTAGCATATCCTAGGACCCAGCAATTCTTACTAGTTTCTACTCTGCCAAACAAAACCCAAAAAGCTAGCATGCGCAAGGATGCACAGACGAGGCTTTTATTGCCGCACCGTTCTCTTCCCGGATGAACTGGAAACACCCTAAGTGACGCCCAGCTGAGGAATGGCTGAGCTTCCCCACCCCACACAGAGTCACCACAACAGGTAAACGAGGTGCGACTTATGCACCAAGATGCACAAGTTCATCCAAAAGACACCGGCAAATAAGAATAGGGTAGCCTTTATGCATATAGGCTGTAGTACTTTTTTGGATACGTGTTTATGTGAATGCGCAGACATGTCTGGAAGTGTGTGCCCTGAGTGAGTGATGGTAGATGCCCGGGGAGTGGAGGGCAGATAATGGTGGTGGAAGTCGGGGAGGACTCGGCGGCCGCATGAATGCATTCCTTAGAGTGAAAAACTTACACAAATGAGCCTTTAAGGCCAGAAAAGGCTGGAAGAGACAGAGCACGCTAACTGGCCAAGAGATAGGTGTCAGTAGTGAAGAAGTCAAAGACAGAGGAGAAAAACTCTAGATGCGGAACAAGAGTTCAAGAGATAGAAGGATGAGCTCCCCTGAGTCCCCCGGACGGAGGGGAGCCTCCTGGAGGCGCCAGCACATGGGCTTAAAGGGAAGAGAACAGAGACCCGAATCCTGCCAGCTGGCCTCAACTTCTAACTAAGTAAGTGACCCAAGTTGTTCAAGGGTGAAAGGGCAGAAAGTAGGAAGAGACTGGAGAATAATAAATATTTAGAAGCACACAGACGAAAAAACGGAGAGAAAGCTGGTTGGGAAGGAAGAGAGCTGATGGGCAGGGCGTGGGTTGGAACGAACCACCTGACCGACTCCTCCTCGCGGTGGGTGCCGTGGCGGTGGCGGAGCTGCTGGCAGGCTAGGAAACCCCCCCGGGTGTGAGTGCAGAAAGGGCAGGTGGTGACACTGACCCAGGACCTGGTTTAGCCACGGTCCAGAGCACAGGTGCTCAAATGGTGAGTTCAGTTGGGGCAGGAAAGCAGGACCAGGAGGGGGATCTGAGGAATAAAAGATGGGATCCAAAGCCTTGAGGGGACACAGCAACAGAGGAGGCCTAGAAAAGGCAGACAAATGGTAGGAAGGACGCCGGAGTTTAACTTCAGAGCCGGGGAGGGCAGGCGGGAGAATAACCAAGTCCAGGCTGGACATGGCACTGGGCAGGGCTGAAGTGGAACAGAAGAGGCAGGGTCAGAACTGGGGTCAAGAAGGCCAAGTTGTTGACAAGGTCATCGCAAGAACATTAATGAGGCTCTGAGGGGGACAGGGGGGCGAGGGAAGGGCGGACCAAGCCCTCAGTAAAGACTGGGAGGGAAAGTGGTGCAAGGCAAAGGCAAGTCGGACTCCAGAGTGGAAAAGAAGCATCTCAGAGCCTGGGGCTCCCAGAACGGAGCACATGGGGTTTGAGAGAACAAGCCGCTGTGGGCTGGCATGCAGAGGTCAGAGGTTAAAGAGGCAGGGATGGGAAAGCTTTCTCTCCACTCTGGGAACTTTTAAATACTGGTGTCCCACAACTCGACTGCTCGCCACCCAGACGGGTATTTAGTTGTCTGAAGTAGGCCATGGATATGGGTAATTTTCAATTTTGGACAGTTTCAGACTTAAATAAAGGTTATTCTAAGGCCGAGAACACCCCGACATGGCTCACTCAGATTCCTCAAGGGTTCACATTCTAATCATTCTTCATCACTTTCTAGCTCCACACGCACTTTTCTGCGAAGTGTTTACATCTAAGCGGACAGGACCGACTCAAGTTTCTTGCCTCACATTACTGCGCTCCCAGGAACAGGAAGCACTGTTTAGTGGAGGGACCCGCAGTGACACAGCATAAAGGGGTAAGGGGGTGAGGCAGAAGGACAGTTATGGAAATAAAGGCCGCTTTATTTCCGGGAGGTCCGCTTGCTCAGGCCCAGGGCCAGAGCGCAACAAGGACAAGGACCTGGCTGCGGCACAGGCCTCCGACGCCTTCCCGTGGGAAGGTCACAGGCATCGGAACCTGGACATCACCTTGCCCACCACTGCTGTCACGGCGCACCGCTGCCTGGCTCTGTTTGGGTGGACAGAATGCTTACACTTGGCACAGGTCGCTTAGCGCCAGACTGGCTGGGAGCTTGCAGCAGACTCTGGAGCCTGGTTGACTAGGTGGTGAGGTGGGCCAGCAGCTCTCAAAAGAGGGGCAAGTAAGTGTGTTATAGGCACGTGAGGGGTTTGGGGAAGGTCAGCGGAGGAGCGATGAATCAATTCTACCCCTGGTGAAAATCAGGAAACACCACCCCACCCCCCACCCTCCACGGTCCCAATTTGTTTTCCCTCCAGAGGGCAGTGTGGGGCCCTAGGATGAGGTGGCAGGACAAGTGGAGCGGGTCAGATACCTTTTCCAGTACCTCCCCTGGGTACAGGGGGAAGGGGTCCTGGGCCAGTCGGATCTCCAGGTCGGCGTGGCGGAGCCGTACTTGCCCTGTGACATCAAATAGCACTGACCCCTCGGCATCCCGGAACACCGGGTTGGCCACCGTGCAGTAGTGGCGTGGGGGGACAGTCACCATGCGCACGGGGGCAAACAGGATCCTGTTGGAGGGTGAGAAGTGGTGTGAGGACCCAGGAGACTTCCAATCCCCCCTTGGGTATTGAGTGGGTAGTGAGTGGAAGAGAAAGCTCCCTGTGACCCGAGGGAGGGCCAATCCACAGGAGAGTTGGATGATGGTGCCACCTGGACTAACGGGCCCTCCTCAGTCCCAGCATCCCCCACAGCCCAGTCTTGACACCAACCTCTCATTGTCCTGCCGGACGTAAGTCTTTGGCCCGACCTCCACACGGTACACATTGCTGTTCTGGTCCAGTACGTGGATGTAGTGGTATGGGGGGATGCGGATGATGGACTCTTCAGTTGCCATGGTAACTCCTGTGTGTAGGGCAGCATATAGAGTGATAGACAGGTGGGGAAAAGATATAAGATGAACACAGGGAGCCTAGGATGACAGGCATGAGCCTGAAAACTGGCTGGGGTTGGGGGAAAAGGACCCTTTCTCTTCCAACTCAGGTTTCTCTACCCTTCATTGTCTCCACCCCCTCCTCCTTTTTCTTCCCACACAGGACAGCACAGCCCATCCAAGGACTGGCAGGCAGTTAACCACAGAAGCCCAGGGTTCTCAGCTGATCCTTCCTTTTGGTCCCATCAGCTTTACAGCCCAAGCTGCCTGCACTTTCCCAATCTCCCACCCCCATGGTGCAGGAGGGGCTGGGACTGCAGATCTGTTCCTGGGGGTGCCGTGGCCTTCCCCAGCACAGTAGGGATCGGCGGGTCCTCCAGGGGGCAGGCCGTCTTTATTTCAGGGCATCCCAAGGACCCAAGCAGTATTCGAACGTTAGCCCACAGCCCAAGATATTTGCATAATCTTCGTCTGCTCCTCCACCCCTACCCCTGTGCTTGAAGCAGTCCTGGGGCCCCTGATGGAGCTGATGCCGCTGTAGCATCACCTGGATTGGATACAGCGCCGCCTATTCTAGTTTTCTCTTCTTTCTCTCGGGTTCGTTGCCCCCCTCAACTCTCTGCTGTCAAGAGTGGTGGGGAGAGTGAAAAGCCAAACAGGGTAAATGAGTACTGTATCCCCCCTGCTTCTGAATCCTGGGTAGTTCCATCCAGTGCTTGAAGTCCATTCAGGAATGAACTTCACCTTCTACCTAAAGCCCATCACTGCCCCCAGTGTGCCGTGGCCTTTGGACAGCATGTGCCTTTGGGCCACACGAAGGGAATCAAGCTTACTAAGCAACCTAAAGCCTTGTCTTCTGAGACTTTAGTCAGACGTTTTTGGACCCACCTGCTCCACCATTCGTCCAGCTTCCAGCCTGAGTGAGAAATGGGAAGCAAGGAGGGAGAGCCGGCATGGGACAGGCAGGTAGGAGCCATGGCACAGCAGAGTCAAGGGGGGGCCCAAGAGTTTGATCTGATCTACGCACTCTGTACAACATCAATGTTGGAGTTTAAAAATAGGGGCTTTCACAAACCCTCAATTCCTGCTTTTCTTGAAGAATTAGGGCCCTACATGCCCACATAGCAAAATTGGCTACAGCCAAGTAGCAGCTGTGACCTTCAGCCGGGACACAGGTTTTCCTGCTTACCGCAGTCCTCACCACTCCCTGCTGTCTTACACCCAGGCTGTTGCACGTGTAAGTACCTGCCTGGTTCCTGTTTATTTCATTTGTTTTTTGTTTTAGATTTTACTTATTTTTCAGAGAGAAAGAAAGGGAGACAAATGTCCCTTAGTTGCCTTTTGCACCCTGGCCTGCAACCCAGGCATGTGCCCTGACCGGGAATCGAACTGGCGACTTTTTGGTTTGTAGGCTGGTGCTCAATCCACTGAGCCACACCAGCTAGGGCCTGGCTTCTGTTTAAAATGTTCTAACTCGCCCTGGCTGGTGTGGCTCAGTGGATTGAGTGCGGGCTGTGAACCTGGGGGTCGCCGGTTCGATTCCCAGTCGGGGCACGTGCCTGGGTTCCGGGCCAGGTCCCCAGTACGGGGCGCATGAGAGGCAACCACACATTGATGTTTCTCTCCCTCTCTCTCCTTCTCTTCTCCTCTCTCTAAAAAATGAATAAATAAAATCTTTAAAATGCTCTAACTCAGTAGGACTTTCTACAACAATGGAAATATTCTGAATCCGTGCTGAATTTGGACCGGCCACATGTGGCTACTGCACACTTGAAATACGGCTAGTGTAACTGAGGAAGTAAATTTTCTTAAAGATTTTATTTACCTATTTTTAGACAGAGGGGAAAGGAGGGAGGAAGAGAAACGTCATTGTGTGGTTGCTTCTCATGTGCCCCCTACTGGGGACCTGGCCCGCAACCCAGGCACGTGCCCTGACTGGGAATTGAACCGGCGACCATTTGGTTCACAGGCCAGGACTCAATCCACTGAGTCATACCAGCCAGGGCTAAATTTTATGTTTTAATTAAAATAGCCAAGTATGAAGGTCCCACATATGATATAATGAATTATTTTAGAAAGTCGAGTGTTTACACCTGAAACTAATACAAAATAATATTGAATGTAAACCATAATTGAGAAAACAGCAGCCAAGTATGGCTGGTTGATCCCTTATTAGACAGTGTAACTCTGAGTAGCTAAATCCTAGATAGGGACAATGTGTCGTTCAAGGCCACACAGCAAGGTAGTGAGTGGTACTGTCCAGATGAGAATCTCAATCTTGCTGGAGTGCCCGCCCACCCCCGCCAGCAGCACGGTGGTTAGAGGTGCGGAGTAGCCTGGGCTTCCTTCCAATTCTGACCAGTGGCTTTGCTGCCTTGTACTGTTTCCTTAATGTCTCACCTCATTTTAAAATAAGTTAGCTTTGATCTGTTTTCCTGGTACACTTTTCACACCAGAGGGATGTTATTCTGCTCTTCACTCTTCCATCTTGCAACTTTGTATGGGATTTGGCCTTGACACTTTTCCCTTGCTCCTTTTTTTATATGAAGTGAACAGAGCTCCCTCTTCTGCTGATTTCAGGTAGTGTTTGAAAATACTAGGACTGGTGTTCTGCTTTGGGAGTTCTGTTCCTCTCCTCACTCTCATCTGGACCTTCTCTTTTCTTCCTCTCTGCCGCCCCATTCTGCTCAGCTGTGCTTCCAATCCCTGAAATTGCTCCCTGATGTGGGTCTCCCTGTCCCCCCGGGGGCTGGAACTGATCTCGGTTCTAACCTTCACTGGATGGGTGGTCTCAGACAAGTCTTTTGCCTTCTCTATACCTGTTTCCATAACTGGAAATGGATGGGACACTCACTCAAGTTATGAGGGCTGAGTTTATCATAAAGCACCTGGAAAAGAGCCTGGCACTATGTCTTACTGCTGAGGGAGGGTGGCCTGAGGCTGCTTCCTCATCCCTGCAGGGCACGTGTCCAAGCACCAGAGGCTCTCTGTCTCACCTGGCATCTCAGCCTCAACCCTCACTATTTACTGGTCAGGAAGGTGGCAAGTCTTTGGCCACTCCAGCTGTAGGGCTAGAAGAACAGAAAAGAAAGGGGCATCTGACAGCCAAGTGAAGCCTTTCCCAGCTGCTCCTTTGCCAGGTTCTCTGCAGGGCAGAAGCCTGGCCAGGAAGCCAGATGGAGGGAGAGGAAGAGGTAGGGCTGTAGGCGGAGGCATGGAGAGGGCTCCATGAGGCCCCACGGCGAAGATTTGAACTCTAGGTTATGCAAGGCTGGGAAGCAGGCTCTGGAAAAAGCCTCCAGCGGCTCTTTGTTGGATGATCCCTCCCATCCCCTATGGCTGAGGCCTCTCACCATCTGTCACCCCAGCTGGACTCAGTCAGCAGGGCTCAGAGCCTGCCCCACCCCGCTCAGTGACTCAGCTTCGAGTCATCCTTTCAACGGATCAAACTGGACTTTTGCCTTGTATGAGGCCAAGCCCATGCCAATAACCCTTGTTCCAGTACCAGGACTTTGTCTTACTTCCCTGACCACCCATTCACCACAGCTCTAAAGCTGTTCTTTCCAGCTAGACCATTTGCCAAGGTCAACCAAGAACAGACTTTGCCTTTTCACTCACCATCCACAGAACTGAGTCTCAATACAGGGCCTCTCGGGAGATCAGGGGAAATCATCCCACTCAGGCAGAATGTCCGTGACAAGTCTCAAATGTAGACTTTTGTGGTTTACCAGATGACGTGTATAGTTAGAGCATTTTACTTCTGATAGCTCGAGCCCTCGAAAGACCATGGTTAAGGGGCCTGTTGACCTTTGGAGGGTTCTGCCCTGACTTGGGTGTGGCCCCAACACCTAAATCCACTCATAGCTCTCCTTTCAGTGCTGGCTTCCGAGATCTGTCCTAGTCTGTCCTCTGGGTACATGTCCAGATTTGCCTGATCACATGTCCCTCAAGTGTCGTGAGGCTCCTGCAAGAACAGGAAAGTCCCAGAAACCAGCAGCTTCCTGGCTGCACCACGCCCCCCATCCCCCGCCCCACCCCTCACACCTCAAAAAAGCAGGGGTAATGGGTGGATGAGCAGAGAGCAAAACAGCCTCTAAGAAGAAGCTGGGTTCATCCTCTCATTGAGACAGCTCTTCACCTGCGTCTTGGCTCAAAAACAAACTTAAGCTACTGCAAAATTTAATTGAGGGACGAATCACTACATATCCGAGATCTTCAGGGTCAGCTGTGAGTGGCTGACAGTGAATCCTGACTGATGCCCAGGTGACCAGCTACACTACTGGTCTGCAGTGAGCAGCCGCCACCGCACCTGGAAGCTTGTTAGCAAGCAATGCAGAATCTTGGGTCCCACCTGAGAGCTGCTGAATCAGTTGGCATCTTAACTAAACCCCAGTGATCTGGGCTCACATTCAAGTACCAGCAGCCCAGGTCTGCAGCAGCCACGCTCAGCCCTGGCTGCACTCGGATCACCTGGAGAGCTTTGGAAGCTGATTGAATTGGTCTGAGGTGAGGTCCAAGCATTGCTGGATTTAAAACCTCTCTCCTGGAGCCACGTGCTAGCCTCTGAGCCTTACTTCCCTAGACTTCGAAGTGGAAACAGAAGTGACTATTTCCTAGGTTTAGATACGGGAAATTGGTGAACTTTAGAGGGTTAGAGACTGGAGGATGCCTAGGGGAAGGAAGAACAAAGATGAGCTGAGATTACAGAGCTGCTTAGGACAGAATTTCCTTTATTCTCCCCTAGTCCCTTCACCCCCAACAAGCCCCCCACACACACCTTTTTAAAGAATTTATTTATTTTTAGAGAGAGGGGAAGGGAAGAAAGAGAGGGAGAGAAACATCAGTGTGTGGTTGCCTCTCACGCACCCCCCACTGGGGATCCAGCCAGCAACCCAGGCATGTGCTCTGGCCTGGGAATCAAACCGGTGACCCTTTGGTTTGCAGGCCCGTGCTCAGTCCACTGAGCTACAACCAGCCAGGACTCACAAGCCCCCTTGTCAAGTCGCAGACTCCTAGTCCAGGCATGCCTGCAGTTGGAGGTGAGGTCCGTGACTCATCCTTGCCGCCATCACCTCCACCAAGGGTGGGTTAGAAAGGTGCACAGGAAGTGAGCGAACAGGCGCTTACCTTCCCAGTTTCCCTTCCCTGATTTTACACTCCAGTTTTTGTTGGGAGAACGCAAAAGTCACATTACTCAGGGACTGCAGAGAGTATTTTCACCAGACAGCTTCCTGGTTTAGAGAAATCATTTCCCGTTTTAGGGGACGATAGTGGAAATTTTTGAGGATTTGTCTTACATAAATCATGTAGCAGCAAAATTGTAACTTTTCTTCCTAGGAAAATCTTATCTAAGCTACAGCCCAACTGGGCCACTTTGTGGGAGGGTCAGCTCCACCAGCTCGGGATGCCCCTTGTCCTACTTCCACCTGCCCTCCCTCGTGCCGCTGATTAACGTCAGTCACCGTAGGGAAGGACTGCCTGGGTTAGAAGTAACCGAGGCATTGGGCTTCAGAACCCCTGGTCCAGATCTGGGTTTTCTAAACTCATCCAGTCACAGGACTCAGCTGGGAGCGCTTCCAGGTCTCATAAGCGGCCGAGGAGACGCTGGAACTTTCATTATCATCAAGTGCCCCTGGATAACAGCTCCCACTTATTAAAAACGTAAATCTGTCAGGCATCATGTTAAATACCTTTGATCAACTCACTTAACCCTCACAAGAACCTAGAAGCTAAGGAAGTTGCTCAGGATCACAGAATAATCAACGTTCAAAGCCAGACTTCCACCTCAGGGACCTGGACGGCAGAGGCCCCAAACGAGGAGCCACTTGGCTTCCCAGGCACAAATGTCAATAAAGATTCTCCACCTAGAACAAGGACTTGGGTGGGGCTGGGTACTCTCCAGGAAATAGCGCCAAAGGCAATTCAACAGAGAGCACTTTCTGCAACCTGGGAGGGCGTCACCCTAGAGGCCCGAGTTACCAGGGAACCCTCAGGTGGCTGTCTTATCTGCTCATGGCTTTGGAGAGCTACCCTGCCAGAAAGCACCGACCCAGGGCAGGCTGCCTTCTGCCCTTGACACACAGGAGTTTCTAGGGAGTTAGGTGGCTGCCTCCTGCCAGTCAGTCTTTCCCCCATAACCCAGGGGCCCAGCCAGGCGGGGAGCAGAACACAGGAGACATCTCTCAACCACCATCCTCTACCTTTCCAGGCTTCACTCCTGAGATCTAAAGTCCCCAGAATTACAGGTCAAGGGGTCCAAATGAGCTTTCTGTTGTTTTTCTTTTAAACATATATACTTTTAACCCTCACGTGAGGACATACTTATTGATTTTAGAGAGGGGGAGGGAGAGAGGGACAGAAACATCAATTGGTTGCCTCTTGTATGTGCCCCCAAACCCGCAACCTAACCCGGAAGCAAATCCATGACCCTTTCGGTTTATAGGACCATATTCCAGTCCACTGAGCCACCCTGGCCAGGGCTGAGCTTCCTGTTTTCCACTTTCTGCTCACAGAAATGAAAAAAACAATTCTTTTTAAACCCTTGCTCACCAAACTCCACACCTTCTGGAAACTAAGCCTGCCTTAAGATAGTTCTGCTAATGGCTTCTTAAATGAATCTACAAGGCCTACAGCTGGCATAGCCCTGAGGGGGGTGGTATGAAAACCTCAACATTCAGCAAAGTTGAGGGATCTCAATGTGGACAAATTACGTTCTAAGGGGTCAGGGGGACAGGCCAGAGCCCAGGTCTCCAGTCGGAGGCCAAATGAGGACAGCAGGACCCAATTGATTTCTGGGAGTGTGAACAGACAAACCCCTTAGGCTTCCCCATCCTTCTGACATGGGAGCTTGAAGTCAGAGAGGTCTGAGATTTTGGAGGGGAGGGGTGTTGGCGAGGTGACAAGCTGACCTATCTTTACTTCAAAAGGCAGAAAAAACTTCAACAAGGAAAGCAAAACGTCTGAAGGCCAACCCTCCAACCACCTTCCCCCTGCTCTGCTTCACAAAGGTCTTACCTGCCCCAGCAGAACGTAGGCCCTAGACAGCAGGACAGGGCTAGAGAGAGCCTTGAGGGACTCAAGACTCCACTACTGATTCGAGGTTTAGGGGCCAGTACGAAGGACTCACATCCAGAAGTGTGGCTGACTGCAACAGACTCAACCCAGGGACCCAGCCCAAGGAATCACTTCCCGGCAGGGCAGGGCAGGGCAGGGCAGGGCAGACTCGGGGGGTGGGGCTTGGCCATTTAAAGGGCCCTTGCAGCTGGTTCTCCTCTTCTCCTCTGGGCGGCTCTCACTGCAGATGAAGGTACTGCAGCTGTTTCAACACTCGGAGCCAGCTGGCCCCACCGCCCCAGGCAGGTGCTTGGCTGAGTTCACCTCTGCCCCATAAGGCTCTAACTTCCTAAACGAGGAGAAGACAATTCCGCCGCTCCACAGCAGGTTGGGGTCCAGCTGAAGCCCCTCGTCTAAGAGAAGATAACTTTCTATTTTTTATTTTAGATTCAGAAATTTCAGGCCAGGTTTTCAAATAAATGTTCGACAGAAAACACACACACACACACACACACACACACACACACGCCCTCTTACTGGCAAAGTGCTGTTAGGAGCTTGGAGTTTCTCTCCTCTTCCCAAGTTTCCCAGCACCCTAAGTTAGGGAAGAAAGGCCTCAGCAGCACCAGTCAGTATTTCCGCTGCCGGGGGAAGAGACTCCCTGAGGACCGGAGTGGGGGGCTGCTGGGGCTGGGGTCCTCTGAGTCCAGGCTGAACAGGTCCCTGCCAGTACGAAGGATCTGCTCCTCCAGCTTCTTGTGCCGCTTCATGTCCGAGAGGACTTTGTCCAGGCGGGCTTCCCGTTTCTGGCTCCGGGCTGAGCTTCCTGGAGAAGGGGAAGGTGAGAAATGTGGAAGGGGGTGAGGAGGCAGTGTGCACCTGCATGGATATTAGTAATTACTTGGGGGATTAGCAGTGAAGACCACCCCAGGCAGTGGAAGAGCAAGTGCAAGGGCCCCAGGGTAGGAACAGGGAGGTCTGTTCAAAGAGTGTAGAGCGCTGGGGAGATGTCAAAGATGAAACCAGAGGAAGGAGATGAAAGCTGTGACAAGGGGTTTGGATCTCTTATTTTAAATGGAAATGTCTTTGGAAGCCTGGGGGAGGGGTACAGGATTCTCCCTCCACATGCTCGCCCTGCTCACCCCTACCATGACAAATCAGTGAGAAACCAAGAATGGTTCAAAGGGCAAATTCTGGGAAGGCATATAGGGTAGAAACTGGGTCAGACTAGGAGCTGTAAACAGTAGAATAGGGATGTGGATCCAGATGATAACGCATGACCGGGAAGACCTGGACTTCTGGGGAGATGGAGATAAAAGAAATGGGGGCCAGGAGAGAATCATCTGTGATATTCTCTTAAAGGAATATAGGGTTATCAATTTAAGCTAAAACCACAGTCCCATTGTGTGAATGCTCTCCTGCAGCAACAAGGCACCAAAGGCCTCTTCTAGGGAGTCACTTTTTGGGTAAATGCGAGCAGGCGGAGCAGGAAGGAACTTCACCTTCCCCCAACTCTTCCCTCTTGTCAGTACCTGGGGTGCGTCTCCGATCAATCAGGGAGTCCTTTGGTGTCATTGGCTCATCATCAAAGTCAAATTCTGTGGGCATGCGCGGCCTGGACAGGTGGACAGAGAGTGAAGGGTAAGGGTGGTCTCCTCAAACACCCACACGTGTTTCGTCCAGCCTGCCAGCCCTTCCTCTCCTGCTCTCTTCCCACCCTCCATTCTCCATGCTCCGGGGTCCCACCTCCCCTCCCTATTTCCTCCTGGCTTCTGGGGAGCACCCCAGGAACCACGTGTAAGGGTGTGCCCTCACTTTTCCTCTTCCTCCTCTTTGGCCTCTGGCTCCTCATCGGATCTCTCCTCTTCACTCTGGGCCTCAGGCGTGGGTGGCCGGCGGGGCAGGATCTCGGCCTGAAGCTCCAGGGTACCGTGGGCAGCCAGCAGTTCATAGAGCCGCTGGATTTCGGAAGGCGAGGGCATCCAGGACTGCCCGTCCGCGGGCAGCTCCACCTCCTCATCGCTGCAGGGCACGCACCAGTCCTCGGATTCCCCCTTGGCGTGCTCTTCACCCTCGGCGCTGGGGGCTTCTCCCTGCACCTCCTCGATCCCAGACCCCTCACGCTCGGCCTCCTCTCGGACTCCTTCCCCCTCTTCCTCGGCTTTATTGGCCGAAGCCGAGGGGACTCCGGTATCTCCCACGGCCAGAGCTTGGAGGCCGGAGGTCACTTCCCCTTCTTCAGACAGAGGTGCTGCCGTGGTGGCCGCAATATCTCCATGACCCCGGACAAGGGACATAAGCCACTAGGGAAGGAACCCTGTGATTATAGGAGAGGCAGGAGTACTAAGCGGGGGATTCCCCCGACCCCCAGGAACTGGGCTCCCCAGGGGTGTCCCCAAAGATGTCTCTCCAACCAACCAATCAGGCTCCAACCGCGGTCCCTGCGACCAGACCGCCCGGCCCCAGGAGGGGGCGCTCAGTGTCCTCCGAGGACCCCGCCCCACGGATTGAGATCCGGTACTCGGAAGTTCCCCGGGAACGGCAGAAACCACTTTCTCGGCCAGGCCGTCCTTCTCGCCTTCACACCGCCCCTCTCCACGCCTCGCAGTTCCGCTGCCTCAGCCGCCGCACGCACCTGGAGCTGAGACCCGCCTCGCAGGCTGCGCAGGGTCCTAGTACGCAGGCGCAGAGAGATGGCGCGGAAGGCTCCGCTCTAGTAAAAGCTACTCGGAGGGGGAAAGCGAGGGAGGCTTGCACATGCGCAGGTAGGCGCTTGGGCATTCTGGGCCTCTGCCCACAGTAAAGATGGCCGTCGGGACGGTGCCGGCGCACACTACCTAGTAGGTTGTCCCCCAAAGAGGCAGTACTTGCGCACCCGGTGGCGAACCGAGGGGAGGACCAACTCAGGCTGGAGAAGATTTTCATGCAGTCTCCATTTATTGGTGTTTCAGGCTCATGCAGCATCCGACATACAAAAAGGGAGAATCAGTTTGATGTATCCTTTTTTTTTTTTTTTCCCAGACTTTCAGGTTTCCCCCACACACACTTTTTTAAAAAAGGAAACAACAACAAAATCCCCGCTAACTCTGAACCGCATCTTAGCTCGGTCTCCGCCTCCCTAGCGGACTGTGGCGTACAACACTTCTCCCTCCTCTTAGAAAATAATTAGGTATAGAGCTCTCCGCCCTGCCCTCACTCCTTGAGGCTGGGGGCTTTGGTCCTATTTGGGGGAAGGGGGGCTCTTTCATTACAAAGAATGTGAGTGACCTCAGCCCCCTATGCCTTCAAGAAACTTGCCGACAGGGTTAAAAAGCCCGGGGCGGGGGGGCTGCAGGTCAACTCGGGCTGACAGTGGAGGGGCAACAGCTGCACCCCCGGCCTTCTCCCCCAGGTGCGTGTTTGGAACAGTGCTCACCACTCCCTCAAGGTCCCAAACGAGCCCCGGCTTGCCAGCACTGCGACCCCGTGGCGCCTCGTAGGCATTCAGACCTGGGTGGTCCCAGCAGAGAACAGCCCCCAGGCTAGAGAGTCCTCTCCTGACGTAGTCGCCCTCCCCCAGCCTGATCTAAGTGCTGGAGTTTTTTTGCAGAACAAACGGTGGCAAGAGGGTGGAGGAGAGGATCCTTAAGGAAGGAAAGGATGCTGAGGGTAGATGAGGCAGAAGGAGGAAGGGGGTGGAGGGTGTGGAGAGGAAGGGAGAAATGATCAAGGAGAGAAGGAAGAAAGGAATGGGGGAAGATGCAAAGACAGTGAAAGTTGGGGAGGGAGAGATCAGGGTTGAGGTGCCAGGAATTTGGGAGGTTGGAAGAAGTGCAGGAAGGATGGGAGAGATGAAGGTGGGCTGAGAGCAGAGTTCGGGAGATGTTCAGGGAGGTTTTCAGAAGTGCAGAAATAGGGAGACCAAGAGGCCGGACTGGCTGCAGGCAGAAGTGCAGGGAGACTGGAAACAGTGCAGGGAGAAGGGAGGCCTACAGTTGGCAGAGGAGCCTGGCAAGATGCAGGAGCAGGAAAGAAACTGTAAACAAGGCCGCTCAGGCTCCCTTGGTCCCTATGGGTGTGGGCCTGGGCCATCGATTGGGTTCCCTTCAGGGGAGCAGGGGAAGATGGGCCCAAGGCAGCTCCCAACAGGAAGAAAAGTCTTGGAATGCAGGGCAGAGCCCCTCACTTATACACTGTGGAAGAGGAGAGGGAGGGACAGACAGACAGTTGGGGTAGAGGGTGGAGGAGGGAGACAAGGAGAGACAAAGGAGTAGAGAGGGCAGACAGGAGGGGGGGGGCAAGAGTTAGTAAAGCTGCCCTTGCCAACCCTTCCATTCCTCCCAGCCTGTCCCAGACCCCCACTCACCGCCTAAGTTGATGACGCAGGAGGCGATGATGATGAGGACCCCCCCTACCAGTGCCACGATGCTTAAGAGCTTGGCCACTCGACCCAGACGCTGGGCCCCATCCACATCCCCCTGCTGCAGACTGTTCCTGGACTGAGGTTAGGGTGAGGGGTGGGGTACCATGGCCCAGGTCAGAAGCCAGCCCAGCAGGGATCAGGTGAGAGTCATCCGGAGGAGACAGGCCAGCCATGGTTAGGGAGGAAGGAGAGAGGCCAGGGGGAGGAGGGCACAGGTCAGCAAGGCCGTGAAACACATCTGGATATCCCTCCCACCTGAAGGGATGGGGCAGTAGTGGCTCAGAGGGTGAAGTCCTAAGGAGAGGCAAGCAAGGCCCTGTGACTTGGAAGTGAGATCCATGCAGAGGGAAGGCCGGGCAGTCCTGCAGCTTTGTTCCAGTGCAGGAAGCCAGGGTCCCATGAGGCTCACCATGATGGCATAAGCGAAGGCCACAATGTTGACAGGCCACATGGGGCAGAAGCAGGACAGGATGGCGAGGATGATGTAGTCCCGAGGTTTCTGGGTGCCTTCACCCCCCTCTACGCCAGACCCTGCTAGCTGGGAGCTGGGGTGGCGGCTCAAGCTACCTCGGGGAGATCCTGGATGCCCACCGTGAGCCCTTCCTAGTCGGTCTTCCTCAACAAGCTGCTGCAGCATGCGGGGGGTAGCCCCATTGGCTGGGGGGGGTTTTGTTGAAGGTGGTGAGTGAGGCTGGGGAGATGGGCCCTCTTCCCCATCGCCAGCCTGCAGGGGAACCACTGCCCCATTCTCCTGCTTTTCCCCCACACTCTCAGTCAAGACCTCAGTGGTGGGGGCCTCCTGAGTAGGAGGTTCTGTCTGAAGGGCTGGCTTGGGGGTGGGCTGGGAATCTGACTGGGGGTCCAGCTGGGAAGTGGGCTCTGAGGCTGGCTCAAACAGGCCTGCAGACTCCAGGTTGGTCCCCTGGTCTGCAGTGACCTCTTTGCTCACTTCTGGCTGGGATGCTGGCTCTTGGCATACGTTTTTGGGACTGGAGTTGGCCTTTGGTTCCCCTCCTGAGCTTGGGCTGAGGTCTTTGGCCTGGGCTGTTTCTGGGGCCTCTGTTGGGATCTCTGTGATTTCTAGAGCCATCCCATCTTTGGGCTCTGAGTCCATAGGGGCCCCAGTGATGTCTGGACCTGGCTGCAGGGCCTCTGGCTCATCTGGGACCCCATCTGGGACCCCATCTGGGACCTGGGGAGGGCCAGTTTTGGCCTCGGAATGGCCAGGTTCTTGTCCCTGGGTCTGGAGACCCTCCTCTATCCCCTTCATCCCAGAGACCTCAGAGCTGCTGGCTGCCATCTTGAGATGGGAGAGGGGAGAGGGCCTCTGAGGGGAGGACGGAGCAGCAGAGACAGCAGCAAATCCTGGAAGAGGAGCAGACAGGCTTGGTGTGAGGAGGGGACGCAGCTCTCAGAACTGCAGCCTAAGAGGGCTACATGTTCCTGTCTCAGGGCCAACCTAGGGCTGCCTCTGGGGAGAGGAAGAAAAGTTGCCTGGGGGAGCTCTCTCTGGGGAAGAGCACTCTGCTCAAAGTCTGCTTGGAGAGCCCTGGAAGGTTAACCCTTTTGTAAACAGGACCCTCCCATGGTGTCCTCCTGGGTACCCCCAACAAGATCCAGCCTCCCAGACCCTAGCAGATGCCCCAGCACCTCAAAATCAAGCTGTGCAGAGACTCATACACTCCGACAGGCAGACCGGGCAGAGGCCCCTTATTCACATTCCACTCCGCACCCTCCCTTCCTACCTGGGTGCCAGTGGGTGCGGTTTTCTTGCTGCGCGTTTTGAGGGTGCAGACTCCCCCGCTCCTCCCTGGGGGTCCTGGGCATCTCCTCTGAGCCCCTCCTCAGCCCCTCTCTCAGGGATTCCCTTGCCCCCGGGGTGCCCCCAGCGCCTCCTCCTTCCATTGGCTTGGCGCGCCCAGCACCATCAGCCAGTCGGCCAGGCAACCGTGTTCCCTTGCAGTGCAGCCCTCCCCGGCGTCTGCCTTCTGCCCGTCCACTCCTACCCGCAGCCTCAGTGCATCCCCGTCTCACCTGGACGCCGGCCTCCAGACTGCTCCGGCTGCTGCCGCCACCGCAGCCGTCGCCGTCGTTGCAGCAGCCGCAGCCCAGGAGGGAGCGAGGGAAGGAGGGAGGTGGCGGGTCTCCCCTCCGCTCTGCTTGTCCCCTCCTCTCAGGTCCCCTCCCCTACGCTCTAC
Organism: Macrotus californicus; assembly: GCA_007922815.1. NCBI lineage: Eukaryota > Metazoa > Chordata > Mammalia > Chiroptera > Phyllostomidae > Macrotus > Macrotus californicus. Next base: position 106,626 of record VMDR010001760.1, read on the forward strand.
TGCCGCACGCGGCTTCCCCCGCCCCCTCCAGGCCCGCCCAAGGGAGCCACGCGTGCCAGGCCCGCGTTACCCAGGCAACCCGAGGGGGGGACCACTCGCGCCAGCTCCCTGCTGCTTCCCACGCGCACCTCCTGGGGGTATCCCCTTCCCAAGCCCCGGGCCCCTCCCGCCAACGGTCACCGAGGTCCTGGCAGAGGCAGGGTGTTGGATGAAACGGAGGGGTCTGCGAGAAGCAGGTCCAGGGAGACAGGCAGGGTCGGGTGGTGTCACCCCTACTAGCGGAAAGAAGGGAAGAGGGAGGAGGCAAAACTTGGGGAGGCTGCAGGGTGGGGTTTCAAGAGAAGGTACCCTGCGTAACAGGAAGTCCCTCTACCAAGAAGCCGCAGCAGAAATCGGTATGGGAAGGCTCAAGAAAAGGGTCCCTGGAAAGGAGAGGAAATAGGTTTGGAATTCCAAGAGGCAGGGCAGAGGCTGCAGGGGCAGTCTGAACAGCGGGAAGGGGCTGGGGCAGAGAAGCCAGAGGGAAGATGGGGTGGACCATGCTGAGAACGGGCAAGTAGTGATTCTCAACCTCGCGGCTCCCAGTCCTGGGGCTCAGGCTTCCCACCTTTCTGCTGCCACATCTACACCATCCACCACCACTTCTCAGGGCCTTGGCTGTGTGCAGGTATTTGGGTGGGTTGTAGCGCTATTTGGGTTTCTAACCCAGGACACCTCAAACCTACAGTGGCTGGCTATTCTGCACCTGTCTAGATTGGGTATCCCCCAGAGATCTGGGGGTCCTGGAACTTGCTCTCCACAGCGTCTGGGCACTTGGCCTCACCCAGGACCTGGGCTGCAGCCACTTGTGCTGCCTCCAGGAAGGGAGGAGCCAGAGCTGCAGATGGCAGAGCAACAAGGCCGGGACTGACACCAGGCCCAAGAAGAAACCCTTTGGGGTGGGAACAGGAGCTTTGGTGAGAGCAATTCATTCAAGCCAGAGCCAAGTTTTTATTTAAAATTTATTGTAATGGGATCCACGCAAGAGGGAGTGAAGGGTAGGGAACATGCAGGGGACACTGGAACACGATGACATGGCCAGGGCCACAGCTTCTATCTTGGGGGAGAGGGATGAAAAGGCCAGGGCTGGAGCTGGGGTGGAAGAGGAAAGGGGGAGACACTGCAGCTGCCTTCCCCCCAACCCCAGGCAGCACCTCTAGTCCCTGGACCCCCCCCCCCCATTTACCCTGGCCTCATAAAGTTCCATCTCTTGCCCTGCCTCTGGCCCAAGCGGCTCCTTCTTTTGCTCCCTTTGACTTGTTTTCCCCTGACAAATTCTCAAGTAGGATGATGCTTAGGGCCTGACCCTAAACCACCCCACCTTATGAAGGTACCACCTTTGCCTTCCCTGTTTCTGCCCCTTCTCAAATCTCACCTTTTCCCCTCTAGGACAGAATCTTTGATTTCCCTCCTTTCTCTCCTCCCTCCCCCTGGAAAAAAAAAAAAGCACCAACTCCCCAGGGAGGGGCAGCAGACAGTAGGGGGACTGGAAGGAGAGCAAGAAGGACCACCAAGGGAGAAGGTTCACAAATCCCTGGAAAGGCAAGGCAGAGGGTTACAGAGAGGAGAGGGGGTGAGGGCAGTGGCTGCTCCTGTCCTCTGCCACCCCTGCCCACTGTCCAGGGGGCTTCAACACAACCAAGGGGACAGGTGTGTGTGGGGTCAGGTCTGATAGGAAGAAGAGAGGAGCAGGAGAAACAAATTGTTAAAACCTAGTGAATTCCCCTAAGAAAACATTTCTTCCTCCTTTCCTTCAGGAGGTTCCTTGGGTGGTGGGGGAAGCAGTGAGGAGTTGGTGGGAAGAGAGGGGTGGAAAGATTGTACCAAGGGACTTTCCTCCATTCTCCCCTCTCCCCCTCACCAACTTGGGAGTTCACCAGGGCTGGGAGGGAAGTGGCTGAGAGCTCACAGGCACCCCCTCAGCCCCAGAGAGGGCACCCACAGCTGTGGGAGGGGCTGCCACTGATGCAGCCGCCGCTGCCGCTGCTGCCGCCGCTGCCGCTGCCGCCGCCGCCGCTGCCGCCATTGGACAAACCTCACCAGTACCTGCATGGTGAGAAACACCAGATCACAGTGCCATCTGAATGGCAAAAGCCTTGCTGCTTGCCCCAGACTCTTTCCCCAGACTCTATCCCCTGGGACACAGCCGTTGCTCACTTCCTGTTTGGTTCCCAGAGGCTTTGGCCTGCATCCTTACCCAGTTCTCCTGAAGGGCCCTCCCTGTCCCCAGAAGTCTCCCTAACATGAGTGGTAAGATGGACATCCCTGGCCTTCCTGAGATCCCCTATTGGGCCCCTTGAGCCCCCTTGTCCCACACACACCATCCGTCCCCCCCCAGCCATGCCCCACGCCTTGCCTGGTGGGTGCAGGGGTCCCCCTCAGCAGGTGGACTGTGGCTGGGGGGCATCTCCCGGGACAGGGGGTGCGGCCCCCCCCAGATGGGTCTGCATGTGGCCGGCCAGCTGGGCAGGGGTCTTGCAGTGCACGCTGCACAGCTTGCACAGGATGCGGTCAGCCCGCGGGGCCTGGAGCCCATGGTCCTTCACCGCGTGGATGCGCAGGTATGCTGCCGTGGTGAAGCCTATGGGGGGGGGGGGGGTTGGGATGGGGGGATGGGGTCAGCCAGATGGAGACCCCAGAGACGGGGTTATTCTCCTAGGCTGGGGACGCCTTCCTTAGATGGTGGCCCTGTCCTCCTCCCACATCCTTGGTAACCTGGGGCCAACTACTCTGCTGGGGCTGGTAGGGCACAGCCCCACTCTGAAACTGGGACCTGGTTGAGTAGGGTCTGCTCCTTGGCATTGATACCCAGAACCCATTCTCCATGGCTAGGGGATTTCTCCTGGGGTGACAGGCCACTGATTCCTAGATAGTTGAAGGGCTGACCCTCAGTAGAGACGGCTGTGTCCCCTCCCTCCAGTGTCCCATACAGTCTCAGCCTAGTTACTCAGCGAATAGCAAATCTACTTAAAAGCAAATTTTTCTGCTACTGAAGCAGGGTACATGCTTGTCAAACCCCTGCCAATGTACTCCACTTGTCCCAGGAACCGAAGATGAGAACTTGTGGCCGCACAGCTGAAACCGGCTCTCAACCCTTGGGCACTGGCTCTTGACCACTCCTTCCCCAAAGCAGCCTCGTCCCATTCCCAGGCTCCCCACGTACACCCAGACATTGACTTTCTGGTAGGTCATCTCTTCCAGCTGTGACCTCTTAGAGCTTAACGGTGCACAGTGGTCCCAATATCACTTCATTTGCTTCCTAGGGGGCTCTAGATGCCACAAGCTCTCAGCTACAGCACCTTCAATCACATCTGTGGAAGGGCCTCTGGCTTTGTCCCCACCCTTTGTCCCTGGCCCTCCCAGCATCCCTCAGCATGTACCTTTGTTGCAGAGCTCACAGACATGATGAGGGCCCTGGCTGTGCACCTTCATGTGGTCCGAAATATAAGCCGAGCTCAGCATCTTGCCACATACGTGACATGGCACCTTCTCCTCATGTCGTACTGTGTGCGCCCGCAGTCGGTCCTTCGTAGCGAAAGCTGCCTCACATTTCTGGGGAAGGGGGAGGGGTGTGGGGGGGTGTCAGGAGAGTTAAAGCTTCAGGGAGTGGGGAGAGGGGGCAAGAGGTTAAAGGAATCAGAGCCTTGGGGATCTTTGATCTGTAGGAAATGGGAGTGAGACGATGAGGCCTTGAAGAAGGGATGAGAAAATGGAGTGAAAAAGCAAAAGAGAGAAAAAGGGGGTCTGAGAGGCTGAACTCAGACAACTATAATGAGGATCAAAATCATGAAAACCGAGACAGGAAGAGGTGGGCTTCCTACCTCACATTTGAAGGGCCGTTCTGTTGAGTGCACTTGTCTGACGTGACTGTTGAGGTGATCCGGCCTGGGGATATGTTGGGGGTGGGGTTAGGGCCCTGGGATGTGGAGATGCCCCCAAATCTGCCTAACTTAGTAGAAGAGGTCTTTTAAAGATCCCTGAATTTACTCCCAAGCCCGGGGCTGCAGAGTCCTACTTAGGCAGGAAATCTCTCCCCTGTCTTGTCCACGCCAAGCTTTCCAACAATCCAAGGGTCCACCTCCTTTGCTAAGTACCACCCCCTGCTCCCTGGTAACCCGGAGAGGTTTTTCTCCCTCCTCCCTGGGAGTGGCTCCCCGTCCCCATCCTCAGAAACCTCCTCCCTCCCCACCAGCAAGGCCAGGCCACCTCCATCACAGTCCCTCCCTCCCCACCCACGGCCTAGTGAGCGGCCAAGGCCCCGTGCACACCGGGAGAAGCTCTTGCCACAGTGGGAGCAGTTGTAGGGCTTGTGCACAGCGCCGTCATGTGAGCGCACGTGGTAGCTCATGCGGTCCTTGCGCTTGAAGCGCTGTTGGCACACAGGGCACTGGTAGGGCTTCTCGTCGGAGTGCGACAGCTTGTGTCGGTTCAGATGGTAGACGTCGCGGAAGGCCTTGCCGCACATCTCACAGGCGTGGTTCTTCCGGATGCGCTTTCCCGAGGCGGTGGTGGTCACTACGCCACCGGCTGCCACTGCGGCCGCTCCGCCGCCGGCACCCGCCTCTCCCCCTCCTCCACCGGCTCCACTCAGTTGGGGCACGCTCAGGAGGCTCAGGGGCACCATGGTGGGCATCTTCATAGCACCCGAAGGGACCCGGCCAGCCTTGGCTCCCGTGTGGATGGCCTCGTGCCTCCGGAGGTTGTAGCCGTTCTTGAACTCCTTGGCGCACAGGGCGCAGATATAGGGCCCCTTGCTCTTTGTCTTCTTCTCCAAGGCAGATGTGACTGGGGCCACGGCAACCGTCGAGGTTGGGGCTACGACGGCGGTGGCTGCGGCGATGGTGGCGGCAGAGACAGGGGGCGCGGCCTCGGCAGCGGGCGCCGACACCGGCGGGGGCGGCGGAGGGGGTGCGGGCGGCTGCTTCAGAGCCGCTGTGTCCACTGTGGAGGCGGCGGCCGGGGTTGGGGGCGCCGCAGCAACGGCGGCGGCGGCGGCAGCAGCTGCGGCTGCAGCGGCCGCGGCTGCAGACTCCTGGGCGGCGGCGAGAACCGGGAGCAAGTCCACCTGGAGGGGCTCGGCCGCCTGGGCCTGGGGCGTGGGTGGGGGCGCCGGCGCGGCCTGCGGAGACAAGGCACCATGTGGGCTGCGGCCGCTGGTAGGCGCCCTCCCGGCCCGGCCCACCACGGCCGGCCCCCCTACTCACCTGGAATGGACTCTGGGCGCAGCCCTGGGAGGCAAAGAAGCGGGACTGGAGCTCAGCCCCGACCTGCAGGGGGTTCTGGGCGTGACCCTGAGGTGGCGGGAAGGAGTTCATGAGGCCGCCCACCCCCCGGGAATCCAGGCCCAGCACGGGGAAGGGGGGGGCCAGCAGCGTGCAAGGGAACACGGGGAACATGGCCTCGGCCACGGTGGGCCCCCTGGGGCTCAGCGGGGGCCGGGGGCGCGGGCCGCGCGGGGCCCGGGCTCGGGGCGCCGCCCCCGGCCGGCCGGGTTGGGCCGCGCCGAACGCATGGCCCGAGGGCCGCCCCGCCGCCCGCGCACCCCGGCCGGCGGGAGGGAGGGAAGGAGGGCGCCTGGCTGGCCGCGGAGCGCGGCAGCGACGGTGGGGGCGGGAGGCCCCCGCGGGGCCGAGGACCGGGGGCGGGGGCCCAGGCGGTGGCGGCGGCGGCGGCGGTTGGAGCCTGGCGGGGCGGGGTGGGGGGAGCGAGGGAGCAGCCTCGGCCCCCGCCGCGCGCGCGCGCCCAGCCGGCGCCTCGGGGAGGGCGGGGGAGGGCGCGAGGGAGGGAG
>VMDR010001761.1:0-91071 GCA_007922815.1 Macrotus californicus
ATAATAATAAAAAAAAAAAGTCAATAAAAAAAACTTTAAAAAAAGTTGGTGACCAAAGTCTTGAATTTAAGGCCTAAAACCATGAAACTCCTAGAAGAAAACATAGGTGGCAAGTTCCTGATATAGGTTGTAGGGATGATTTTTTTTTTTAATTTAAAAGCAAAAGCAACAAAAGCAAAAATAAAGAAATGGGACTACATCAAACTAAAAGCTTCTGCACAGTAAAGAAAACCATCAATAAAATGAAAATACACCTACTAAAAGGGAGAAAATAATTTCAAATCACATACCTGATAAGGAGTTAATGTCCAGAATATATAAAAACTCATATGACTCAATAGCAAATAGCCACAAACAATCCAATTAAAAAGTGGGCAGAAATTTTAAACAGACATTTCACCAAAGAAGACACACCGATGTCCAACAGGTACATGAGAAGATGCTCAACATCATCAGTTACCAGAGAAATGCAAATGAAGGTCACAATGAGACATAACCTCACACCTGTTAGAATGACGAAACATCGTCAAACAGACCAGAAGTAACTGCTGGGGAGGATGCGGAGAAAAGACAGTCCTGTGCACTGTTGGTGGGATGTAAACTGGGAAAGAGAACAATGGAAAACAGTATGAAGATTCCTTAAACAATGAAAAAAACTACCATTTAATTCGGCAATAAATCAATCCAGAAGTGAATAAATTCCACTTCTGGGTATTTATTCAAAGAAATGAAAACACAAATTCAAAAATACATATGCGCTTCCGAGCTCATTGCGGCATCGCTGACAATAGCCAGACATGGAACAACCCAGGTGTCCGTCTCTGGATGAACGGAGTAAAAAAATTGCATTTGCAACAACATGATGGATCTGAGGGACATTATGTTAAGTGAAATAAGTCAGAGAACAAGAAATATCATGTGACCTCATTTATACGTAGAATCTAAAAAACAAAAAAACAATCTTATAGATACAGAACAGATTGGTGATTTCAAGAGGCGGGGGTGGTACGGGGTGGGAGAAATGGGTGAACTGAGGTTTCTTTTTAGTTTAAATCAAGTGATTTTTTAAAAAGTTGGTGACTAATGGTGATTCTTTCCATTTGAATTGTACTGTAGTTCTGCAGTATCTTCCCTGCTTGTACCCAAGAAATCACATAGTTCACAAAAGCTCAGAGTTGGTTGGGAATTTCAGAGTCCTTGACCACATTCCATTTGGTGCCTTATACTTTAAAATTACATGGGTAACTCCCCAAACTGAGCTGAACAATAGGTGGTAAAACAATCTCATTAAAATGGGATTGCAGCAGTGACCAAATTAAAATAGTATATTGCACATTGATTTAACCAAGGTCTTAACTTCAGAAAAGCATTATTTCATAGGTCTCAGGTTTCTGAGGTTATTGTCAAATTTAGGTAATACTAAGAAAAAACAAAAATGTTTGCTGTGGTGGGGAAGGGAGGTACGGTAATGCTCTCTGGTGTTACTAGGTTGGCAGGAAGAAATAATGCACAAGTCAGTGAGAAATAAAAAGAACTTCAAAGTATTTAGAGCCTGGGAGTTTACTCATGGTCACATTTATTGAATGTTTTTATATCCACTCCTCAGTGCTAGAAGTGTGGTTAATCCAAGAAAAACTTGAACAACTACTCTGCCCCGCTCATCATGAACCGTGGACAAATAGGAGGGGGGTCCCGACCAGGGTCGGCTGGACGCAAGGTGGTTTAGCTCACGAGACTGACCATTTGAAAATGCTGATGCTCTCTACTAGAACCCTGCTTAATATCCCTGCTCAACAAGATTACAAACTGATGAGAAGAATGTGGGAGCGGACCTGGCTGCCCAAGGTCAAGAATGAATAAATAAAAAAGTCTTCATCTGTGGTTTCAGCATGAGAACTAAAAATAAATGAGGCGGAACATGGAAGTCTCAACAGATTGCTAATCATGGCTAATCTGAGTGCTTATCTCACTGGTTTTGTTGTAAGACATAGTTTGAGCACTGTACTTTTTTCTCTCTAAACATATCTGAACTTTTATAATCAAATTCCTCACATTATTTTGGCAAATGATACATAGACATCTATTTTAAAAAGCAAATGAAAAATAAGGAAAGTCACGTTCTGATGTGTGATGTGAAGCAGCCAACACGCGGCCTGGCCTCTGTATGAACACAAGCCAGGGAAGCCTGAAGACTTTCGGCAGGGAGAAGACGAGGGCATTTGCAAATAGGTTCACTCCGTTTAGTTCTTAGAAACATGAACACCCTTGCCCTGGCCAGTGTGGCTCGGTTGGTGGAGCATTGTCCTGTAACCACAAGTCTGTGGGTTTGATCCCCAGTGCAGACATGTACAGGGGCAAACAATTAATGTTTCTCTCTCCATTCCTTTCTCTAAATGCAATGAAAAAATGTCCTTGAATAATGAGGATATTAAAAAAAAGGAAAGAAAAGAAAAGAAAAAAAGAAACACGAACACCCTAACTATAGTTTTTTCAAAGGACTTTCAGGTCCCTTCGTTATACTGTCAGTTAAAAGGGAAATTCCTGCCAGTTGCTGACCTCTGCCCAAATCTTAGGAAAAAGAAGTTTTGAAAATTGATTAGCTGATACCTATCAGGCAAAGAACTTCCTTACTTGGAAATGAGAATTACTATTAATATTTAGCATTATACTGTCAAAATTGATTAGAAGTGGAAAATCTGAATATGAGGGGGGTGGTATTCCCAACCCTTGAATACGCAGGAAGATTTTTTTAAAGTAATTTGCTTATATCACAAAGCAACTCTTAATGAACTGGATTTCTAAGATAAAAATATATAGCAAAAGCAGAAATCATTTTTATTAAATCATTTTTATCATTTTTCATTGTTATTTTGACCCCAGATATCTCCTCCAGGATAATTTCTGGAAACTGGCTGGGTGGAATAATCAACAGTAAATTGATAGGGAACTCTGACTTTTCGCTCTGGCATTTACCAGTTGAATGACCTGATAAGTCACTTTTTAACTTCCTTGACCCTCAGTTTCTTCATCTGTAAAACAGAAATAATGATTCCACTATCCCTCCCAGGTTGTAGAGAGAATCATTGGATCTATCCGTTTTATGTGTTTAAAGGCAGAACAAAAGATGATGCGGACATTCGGAGGTCATTATACTATTCTTTCCATTTTTGTATAAGTTTAAACTTTTCCATAATACATTTTTTTAAAAGACACAAGCACAATAATAATGTCTGCTTATTTTTTTTCCAGCAGAAAAGGAAGTTTTTTGGTGTAATTATGGACATCAGTTCAAATTTTCCTCTTAGCAATTTGAAAAGTTGGTACCAAATCAGAAATAGTTTGACTTTTACCCTGATTTGAATGAGAACTGCCAACTGGGCATCTAATAAGAAAAACGCAATGGAAATTTGCAACTCTCCATTTGCCCCCTTCATTCCAATAGGGGGAAAATGGGAAGGTGGTTAAAACTTAAGTCCTATTTATTTTCTCAATATTATATAATGTTGACTTCCTTGAAGTCCTTGGGCCCATATAAAACATTAAAGACTTTTATGAAGGATATTAAAGATGACACCAAGAGATTTAAAAGTGTGTGCATATGCGTGCCTCAGAGTATTCTTCTGCCTACACAGCAGTGAAAGTGGGGGGTTTATTTTATTTTGTTAGTTAGGTACATATGTGTGCTTGAAGAATAAATACTCTACTGCCACTTTTTTCCTTAAATTTCAATCAGAAAGTAATCACCAAAACACTGGAAACCAGCAAACCAAGTGGGGAATACTTAGAAAAGGCCCCCAGTTCCCCACCAAAGGAAGCTGATTCTGGTTGGAAGCTCAGTGTCTCCTCCCAGTTAGGGCTCTGCCCTGGACAGAGTTAAGTCAGACTTCCTGGTAAGGCTCAGAGATTTGTGCATGCAGCTTCCTGGAGACGTATAAGATAAACAATAAACTTTGCAGCAAACTCTTGGACAATAAGCCCCACGTGGCCATCACAAGAAGCATGACAATGGCTAGGGCATTTCCAACAGGAATACAAATCTGTGATAAACATGAGGAGAAACATGCCACCCCCACACCTGCACAAACTCAACTAATTAAAAAAAAAAAAAAGGTTCCTAGCATCCCATCAGATTGAGAAATAGTTGCTTCAAAATTTAACAATATTTTTTAAAATCACGGTCTAAGAGGAAAGCAGTCAGGTCTTTCTTAAAGTGCCATCACCTATTAGATGAACATGGCTGAGGCCAAGTCACTCCAAGAGTAACTTATTCCACGTGTCTCTGTAAGGGGCATTTATCATCCTCTGGATACTCTGTAGTTCAAACCCCTTCCTAGGTTTGGGGATGCCCCAACTCATGAATCAGAGCCCACATTCCACCAAAGGAGATGAGGATGCCACACATTTCCTCTCCCAGCTTCCCATTCAGCTAAAGTATGAGAACATGAGCAAGTCTCAGCCAATCAGATATTCCCAATCAGACTTGGCATCAGAAACTGGCATGCAAAGCAGCAGGGACTCTGCAGACTCTATTCTGGTGAGGGTGGTGGCAGCTCACAGAGAAAGCAGTGAGGGCAGATTGAGTAGCCATGTTTTGTAACTAGCATTGGTGGTGCCACCAATAGCTGCTCAGCAGTGGCAACAATGGTATCCTTGTAGGAAATGTTTGGTAGTGATATTTGGGGTTGTTCATGGTTCCCTGATCCCTCCAAAATCCTCTGAGCTTCCTACATCCTTTAATAAATTCATTTTCTTGAATCCATCAGAACTGGGTTTTATTGCTAGAGTTAGCAGTTCATGTACACAGAACATAGAATGGGCTAGAGATGAAGTACTCCAGAAATCAATTCCACAGATGATTCTGAGCCTAAGGACTGAATTGCTTCTTTTAACCCAAACATTGTCCCTTGGCCTACAAGGGCGCACATCAACCCAAACACTGTCCCCTGGCCTGCAAGGCCCTGTATCAGTGGGCCCATGTCTCCCTGCTATACCTCATCTCATTCTACTCTCCTCCCCACTTCAAGCTCTGGTCACACTTTCGGTTCCTCATCAGGCTCTTTCCTGCCCCAGGGCCTTTGCACTAGCTCTCCAGAACTCTTTCCTCTGGTTCTTCACATTGCAGCAGCACCCTTCTCGTAGTTCAGTCCCAGTTTGCAGAAGGCCTGCAATGACCAGGCTGTCTAAGAGACCACATTGCATACCCCACCATCCTCTGTCACAATATCCTGTTAATTTCCTTTCCAGCACAATCCTGTGATTAGTTTATTTCATTATTAATAACAGTAGCAACTACCACTGATTGGAGGCTTGTTGTGTGTCAGACATTAGGCTAAGCCCATTTAATTCTATTACCACCCTATGAGACAGGTACTTTTATTATCCCTAGTTAATAGACGAGGAAACAGGCTCAGGGGGGTTAAGGAAGTTGTCCAAGATGCCAAGCTTAGCAGTGATACCATAGGGATTTGAACATAGGCCTGCAGTGTGGGCTCGTTTCCACAGTGCTCCCTCAGGTCGTGGTCTGACAGCAATGGCAGGAGCATCGCCCACACAGCAGGCTCTGGGCCACAGGACAGGATGGGCTCTCACAGAGCCTACAGCCTGGTGTTCCAGATCTCCCACCTGAGAGTCTACGTTCTATCCACAGACCCTCCTCAAGGGAGAAATGCAGCCAGGCACGTGTAAAGAGGGGCAGGCATCCCTCATTCAACAGCTCTAAGTGTCTGGCACACAAAAATGCCACAGAGGACCTCACAGGCCAGAGGGGGCACAGACCTGCCAACAATGTTTTCTGCTTCACCTGCTGAGTTCCACAGCCTTGGAGCGACAGAGGAATCAGCCAGGGACGATGCTCAGGTCTCCCCAATAAAAGTGTCATTCGAGCAGGTTGTTGGGGGAGTGTTGGAGTTGCCAGGCTGAGGAGATGGGGCGTTGGAGCAAAGGAGAGGAATGGGGAACAATGTGGCTCATTCAGAAAGGGAGATGTTCAAACGGCCCGTGGAAGGGACAGCATGGGAAGGCTGGGAGAAGAGAAGGGTGGAGCTGAGATCAGAATTTCAACTACATCCTGTAGAAAGTGGGGAAACAGAGCAAGTTTCTTGGCAAGTACAGATGCACAACCAGATATAAATTCCTTTTTTGTCAAGAACAGAGGTAGTGGCTATGTTAACACTGCTTGAGACGTTTTGGTACCCTGTTCCCTATTTTAAATACAACAGCTAAAAGCCAGGAATTACAACAACAAAAAATTCCCTGTCTCTGTTTCCCGACTCCCTCTCTTATCTGAATGAGAAGGGAGATAAATTTGCCCTTCCAACAGGAGTTAAGCACTGCCACTCCCTCCTGGAATGTGAAATTACGCAGAGCTCACACATCAGAAATTTACGGAGAAAAGAAGGAATTCCTCCACCACAACTCCAGTCACCTCTGCCCAGATGCCCCCAGTGTGATAACGGGAACCTCACCTCTGGGTTGTGTCATCATTAAAGTGAAAGGCTGATTTTTTTTTTTTAAAGAATGTGCAAGGTTGAGGCACAAAGGGCCTCCTGTGTTGAATGAGCATCTGAGGTTTATGCGAGGGGTCCCCAGAAAGACACTCTGGGGCTAAGTAAGAGGCCCTAGGAAATTATATGCTAAGCTTGCAAATGAGGTCTGGGAGCACCGAGGTCAGTCAAAATGGCAAGGCCACAGCATCTGGAAGACTGATTGGAAATTAATAAAGGCAGTTCAGCACAGGGGTTAGGAATAAGAATTCTGAGCCAAACAACTTGGATTCAAATCCCAGTGCTATTGCTTACTGTGTCACCTCTGTCACTTTACTCACCTTCTCTGCGCCTCAGTTTCATCGTCTACTAAGTGGGGATAAGAAGAGCACCCACCACACTAGGTCTTTGTGAGGTTCAAATAAGTCACGTAAAACAGTGCCTGGCGCGTGATAAGCAACAATAGCAGCTTCTTGGAAATTATATAAGATAAACAATGAGCTTTGCAGCAAAATCATGAACAACAAACTCCCATGTGGGACAACAAAAAGCAATTATAAGTGCTGACAATGGCTAGGACATTTCCAATAGGAATGCAAACCTATGCAAATAGTTGTTACTGCTATCATCATTATATATAATGTTTATTATGATATATAGGATACACTTATATTTTAAAATAATATATAACATGACATTATATACTATAATAATATAATAATAGTATTATGATATTTTAACCCAATGTGAGAAAAAATTTGTCAGCAAAAATTAGGGGCTTGAGGAGAGAAGCCCCGGAAGTAGGTGCCTGGGCAGTGCTTGCACAGGGATTTTTGACCACCTTCAGGGGACACCAGCGTGAGCTGTGGAGCCAATTTGCTGGGCCAGAGTCTGGGCTCCCCCACATAGGAGTTGCAGGCTTGGGAAAGTCACATAGACCTTAAAACTGCCCTTGATTTCCTCACTTCTGCAAAGGAAATAATAACAGTACCGTCTTCATAGTCTGTGCCAAGCAGTAGTGCTCAATTCTATATGCATTTTCACATATAAACCTCCCACAACCCTGTGTATCACATACAATTATGATGTCCATTTTACAAACGACAGAATCCACGGCTCAGAGATGTTAATCAAATCGCAAAAGGGCCCTGGCTGGTGTGGCTCAGTATACTGAGTGCCAGCCTGGGAACCAAAGCATCACAGGTTCGATTCCCAGTCAGGGCATATGCCTGGGTTGCCGGCCAGGTCCCCAGTTGGGGGCCTGTGAGACCAACTGATGTGTTTCTCGCACATTGATGTTTCTCTCCCTTTCTCCAGCCCTTCCCATCTCTTTAACATAAATAAACAAAATATTTTTTTTAAATCACACAAGGGCGCAAAGCTAGACTGATACCCAGAAAATCTGCCTGGAGCACTCTAAATCCTCGATTCTGCAGACCCGTGAAGCATGAGAAGGATGCACCACAGCCCCTTTGCAGAATGAAAGGGGTAACCAGTGAGCGCACAGGAATCACCCTTGAGAAGGGTGTGTTTTTCCGTTGCAGATATCTGCCCCTGTGGTAATTGCCAGGCAGTGAAACTCTTCCCTGTTGAGCACCTGCTACACACCAGGAACCATGCAGGCACATGGGTGACATCTCATCACCATGACAACCTCCAAGCCAAAGACTGGAGGACACTGAGGCTCAGAGAGGTTGAGTTCCTGACCTGCGGTCACAGAGCTAGTCAGTGGCAGCATCCCATCACACTTCTGGGTCTGTCCTACTCAGGCTTGAAGATGGGCTCTGAGAACACCCCTTCATGTCCCTTAAGCACCCTTCTCTCCCTCATTACCTCGCACTCTGAAGACATGAAGATACTTATTCTGCTCCAGGATAATGACCATGGGGACCGAGCAGGACTGTAGCACAAACTGTAATTACGGCAGACAACAATTTGCATTCCAAATCTGAAGTGCACTCAGCACCTCACTTGAGCCCTGTAATCAGCTTAGCCTCTACACAAATCTCTCAAAGTGAAGACATGGTCGAACTGAGCCACAGCGGTGTTTGGAAATTATGCCCCTGCCCCCAGCGAACTGTCACCTGAGGACAAACCACGTGGAGAAAGGGCCAGGCTTGAGTGGGATTTTAAACCCCAGAGAGGTCAAATTCCCCTGTTGTGGAACAAAGAAAGCAGCAGCCAGGACGGTGTACAGGCTCAGCAAAACTGGTAAATAATTAAAGGCAGAAAATGCATTACAGAACACATGGGCTCAGTGGGAAGTGGAATGAACACCCTTTCCTTCTTTACCCAAAGTTGCTGCCTTGCCTGTAAGTCACATATCAGGCTGTGGTGGCCTTGCTGCCCAGGACAACACAGGACACCCACAAGATCAGCAAAAGGACTGCTGTGTGCACACCATGGGGAAAATATCCTCTGAGCCAGAGAAAAGAGTTCCAGGAGGACCTCTCCACGGACAAAGAATTCTACCGGTTTCATGCTCTCAGGTCAGGGAAGAGGGTGCAGATTAGGGTGTGGGGCGAATATGCCAAAATTTTCAATCCTAGCCATGGCCTCTTGCACCTGAATCAGAGGGATTCTGGGAATCCCTCTAGGGATTCTAGGAATTCTGGGTCCGAGAGGCTGGCGTCCTGAGTACTGGTTCGCTAGAATTCACCATAGCCCTGCTTACTTTTCTAGAGAAAGAGGACAAACCACTAGTCCGTTTCCAGCACTCCAAATCCTGACGGAAGGCTCTCGCATGAAACCTCTACTGAACCGACAGTACATGCAAGCTGACCCTGGACATCAGTGTCTCTCACATTTTAATGTGCCTGGACCACCTGGAGATCTTGATAAAATGCAGGTTTCAACTCAGGTCTGGGGCAGGGCCTGAGATTCTGCATTTCTAACAAGCTCCCATGTGCCATTGCTGCAATCATCCCTGAACCACACGTACAGAGCCTTTGCTAGGAGACATGCTATGGCTTAAGTAGACTGAAAAAATCGTTATTCCCTATGTTTCTACTACAATCGAGATGTCAAGTGGTGACTTTGTTCGAAGAGCAAAGAAGTCAACTCAAAAACCATGTGTCTGTAAAGCACTTGTTTCTAAGTTATCCCATGGTGGTTAACAGGATGACTGTTCTTGAAGGCAAACCTTGTTTAGGTGCTAATAACTAAGTAACATCCAGCAGACCTGCCTTTTGCAAAGTTTCTTTCCTTTTCTAAGATTTTTTTTCAATTACAGTTGACATTCAATATTATATTAGTTTCAGGTGTACAGCATAGTGGTTAGACATTTATGTGACTTACGAGGTGATCTCCCAGGAAGTCCAACACCCACCTGGCACCATGCACAATTATTGCAATGTTACTGACTATATTCCCTGTGCTGTGCTTTAACTCCCCATGACTACTCTGTAATGGCCTTGGCCAAAGCTTTTTGAGAAGCACTGGATTCTCTGAGGTTCAAAGGACCTGCAGCATCAAAGGACAGTGTAGCTAAGCAACTTGCCTTTACCAGTGCTATCTCATTCACTGATGCTTCTCTGCCATCCCATGGGGTAGCTGGTCCACTCCAGGTGCAGCCACATTCTAGAGGTGACTAACCTGCTAACCCAGCCCAACAGCTGTGGCTGGCAGCCCCTTAGGGACTTGAGCACTGCCTCACCAGTCACAGGTTGCACCTTTGCAAGCAGACAGGCACCTTAATAAAATCATTCAACTAATCCAATACATTTTTAAAAAACTACCTTGAGCTGGATGGTCTGTCCCGTTATGCAAACAGTACACAATGAATTGCTGATAGCATCTCCTCACCATTGCCAACATAAACACCGCCAGGTCGGCAGAAATGAGCCAGTGACCGTAAGCAACAATAGTTGCATAAGTTCATTTAAATAAACACAACTAACAACAGGTGAAAATGTTTTTGTCTCCTCCTATTGCTAAACCAGAGACTTTTGAGAGTGAGTTCTTCCAGAAATAAAACCAGTGTCAAGTGCAAAAAACAGAAGGCAGCTGAGTAGAGAACACCCAGAAATCCACCTTTGTGTTTCTTTCAGAAACACAGATGTAAACATAAGTGTTTTAAATAAGTAACTATTGGGTTGGCCCAAAAGTCTGTTTATTTTTTTCCATAAAATGAAAGATATATATTTTTTCATTTTCACCAATAACTTTATTGATTTGGATATTTTGAGTATGTCAGCTATCTCCTGCTATTGGCTCCTAATGGATAGAGGCCAAGGGGCTGCTTAACATCTTCCAATGCATAAGACAGCCCCACAGCAAAGAATTATTTGGCCAAAATGTCAATAGTACCAAGAAACTTCACAAACCACTTTTGACACGTCCGATCGGTCACAGCACCTTCTCCATACACTGCACAAATCGTTTTTTTGTGTTTTAGTTGTATTTTTAACTTCCTTGAAATAATAAAGCATAATATGCCAAAAATGTGTATTTTCTTCCATCTTCAATATTAAAGTGGCTGCACAAAAACTCATCAACTTTGATAAGTTTTTTTAAATGCACGCTGATATGACAGCTGTCACAATACAATCTAACAAAACTGTTTCAAATGAAGTTGAAGACAACTAAGCACTACTAGAGCCATCATGTGGAAAAAACAAAATGAACTTTCTGGCCAACCCAACAGAATTACTCAAACCAAATTAACTGCTTGACTTACATTGTCTCTTTACTGCCTCACAGTATGGACTTTCCTATTCTTCTCCACCTCACTTTTTGACATTTGCCCTTTGAGTTGTATAGCAGAAATGTTTCTTAATATATTAAAGAAGTCTGATACCACCAGATAACATAAAATTGCACGTAAGAGATATGGATAGAGGCAACATTCATCTTTAAACCAAACCCTAAAATAGAACAAGGTGCAAGTGGACAAGTGAAGGGAAATGGCATTTATTAAAGTAGAGAGATGAAGCTGGGTAGCAGGTACACTCAGTGGAGGGGATTTGATGAACCAGGTCAGAATGACTCATGAAACAAGATAGAGAAGTCACATCCTGAGCAGTGGGTGTGGAGAGAAAAGGAGAGCAAATCGAGAACAAGTATTTCAGTGGCACATACGTAGGGCCTCTTAGTCACTTTGGATAATAAAATAAATGCATTTTAAAAAGAAGGAAGAAAAAGACATGACATCAAGACTATCCAAATAGGCAACAGGAGGCTTTATTATGTCTCAAGAACAGCAAATCTTGCCCATTGTACCAATTCTGTAGACTTGAAAAGACCATTCCAGTATAAAACTCAAGTTTTTCCTTCCTTGAGAAGTCTTAGAATTCGGTGATAAACCTTCTGGTGCCTGGCAAAGGTTGGCTTTAATTGCACAAGTTTCACGATAGGAAACATTCTTTGGTGTCGGAGGTATTTTGAAAAAGCCAAGTATCCTTTTGACACCAAAATTCCTAAGCTAGGTTTGCAATGTGTAGTCCCCTGAGTTCATAATAAGTTAAGTCCGTGAGAAGGAATGCACAGGCTTCCCCATTAGGTATATTTCTCTAAGTTTCCCAAAGTCATATTCCAAAATATTGTCCCCAGCTATCATTCAAAACCCATAAAACTACTGTGTCCCAACTCAGTAAGATGCAGTTGAGTTACCCATTCATTCTTTGTCGTATCGACTCTCTTGGGGATGATGGTTTTAGAGCTCTGATTTCTCCTTTGCCTAAGTACCCAGCATTCACTCTTATCAAGGTGCTTTTCTCCCCTCTCAAAAATCCAAGTAAGACTTATGGATCTTTGTTGTTGTTGTCAGAAAAGGAAGACAAGATTCCTCCAAGTTCACCTTTACCAAGTTCTCACGGTTGGATCTCCTCCACAAACAGATGATATGCTTTAAAATTCCATCTTAAGTAACCATGGAACTCAGGCCAATTCATTGAGTTTCTGACTTAGATTTATTCCAGTTGCCTCTTGGGGATGATTTTTATTCTGAAACATTCAAACCTAAAACTCCGCTTCAGAACTGCAGTTTAAATATTTGTCTCCTCACCTCAGTTTTTCTTCTCCTTGATGATAAAAATTATGTATGCATGCACCCTGTAGAAACTTGGAAAACTCAAAATAAAACAAAGAAAAATGTTGCTTATAACCTCACTTACTGAGAGGAAATCATTATTAATATTTTGGCATTTTTTCTATCAGTTCTTTTAAAATATTTTTTTCATAGCAGGATCATTACTGTACATACAATTTTATTTCCTGCTTAAAAAAAAAAATAATAATAAAATTATTCCCTGAATGATCACTCTCTCTCAGCATCCCGTATGGCTGCACAACACGCACTCATATGGATAAAACACAGTGTCCACTCACTGTCCCACATTGTTGGACATTCAGACTTTACCCATTTTTCTGTCGTTACAATGACTGCTGCACATCTCTGCACATGAGTCTTAATCCTGGTGACTTCTTCAGGACAGATTCCTAGAAGTGCAATTATTGGGCCAATAACCATAAATATGGTTATGGTTCTTGACACAAAAAGCTTTCCACAAAGACAAGGTCAAGTAACAATGCCACTGAACCCCTGTGAGAGCATTGCTCCACTGCACCCTCACCAGTATGTCCAGTCATCAGTTTTTTAAAAGCTGATTAGCTCTGTAGGTGAAAAACAACACTTTGAAAACAACAATCCTTCAATCAACCTGCTGAGGTCAGTGATTTCAAATGTTCCCCTCAGTATCAAAATAATCTTCTTTTATCATTCAAAATAAGATGTTAATTTTTCCCACATACAAAAATGCAATCAAAACCACAAACATGAGAAGAATGTAGCCATTTGTTGGATGTTTTCATTAAGCAAGTAAGGCTCCGTGGGTAAGAAGCCAGTATCAGCCAGTACCAGCCAGTTTGAAGTACCAGTCTGCGACAGTACAGAGAGACACCCAGTGCGCGGAGATGCGAGCAAAATAAACTCAGAGCTGAATCCACTGCCAAACTTCAAAAGATACGTAAGATCTGAACTACCCTAAGTCAACACCTATCAGAAGGAATACATTAGAATGTTTAAGAATATATTCAGACTACATTTGAAATTCATTCAATAACTTTTTACACAAGAAGTGTTCTTTCCTCCCTCTAAATCAGTGCATATTGCCATATTCATTCAATATGTCTTTTTTTTCATGGTGCATACATGCAAAGAGCTAATGGTCCAGACCTCGTCTCCCATAACCCAGGGCCTGAAGTGGTCACTCTACAACATGGAAAAATATTAAACAAATGGAAAGTTTTTGTCTATACTGGAAATATTTGGGGCTATCTTTGCCACATTCTCTTTCCAGGAAATTTGCCCCACTTTTCTCAATGTTGCCCACAGTTTCTGCTGAGTAGATATAATAGAAATAGCAGGGGGAAGAGTATTTATTGAGCACTTACTATGTCAGAGACCCAGCACTAAATACTCAATATGGATTATTTAATTTAATCTTCATAAGAACCCTATGAGCTAGAAATATTTTTCAGATGGGAAATCTGAGTCTCGGTGAGGTTATTACTTGCCCAAGCTGGTGAATGGCAGATCCATTTGGCCTTGACTTTCTGGCCCCAGAAAGAAGAGCTGATGCGATCAGAGTGTTTTTAGGGATTCTGAAAATGGGGCCACTGAGATTATCCTATGAGCTAAAAAAATGAAATGAAATGAAATGAAATAAAATAAAATAAAGTAAAAACAAAATGAAATCATGGTTCTCAATCGGATAAGCACATACACACAATCCAACCAGATGCAGTGCATGGTCCTCGAATGGTTTGGGGGGAACAACTATTACGACAACTGGGGAAATGTGGATATAGACTGAATGTTTAATGGTAACTTTCTTAGGCTTGACAATGACATTCTTAGGTTTGGTAATGTTGGAAAACATCCTCATGCTTAGGACATATATATCAGAGTGTTTGGAAGTGAAGGGTCATGATGTCTGCAATTGTATCACTTTGAAATGATTCAGTAAATAAAAGTAAAATTATATGAGCAGCTAGAGATTGATAAATAGGTAAAGTAAAATGTTAGCAATTATTGATTCTGGATGGTGGGTGTTCACTGAACGTATCTTTCAACTTTCCATGTTTAAAATTTTTCATAATAAAAAATTGAAAAAGTAGCACACGTAGTAATAATAATAATAATATGAAAACCCCTTACAAAGACACGGGGTGAAACCCAACCTCCCTTCTCTCAATAAACCACCCAACCGTTACCCCTCCACCACTGGAACAGATGCTGTACATGCATCTTCCACTTGGCCCCAGATGAAGCTGTTGCTTGTTTTTATGGGGCACACTGCACAAAAAGCCCACGTCAAGGTCTAGAATCACCTTCAACCCCCGGGGTCGACAGCGGGAACAGCAGGTTCACCGTGCATCTAACTCTCTAGCTGAGTCATAAACTCTCTCCCAGCCCCTTTCAATGAGCAGGTTCTGTTGAAGCTCCTTAAATTAAATGCATATCTGCTCCAGCTCCATTGCACCTTCCTCAAATCAAACAAATTCTTAAACAAATCCTCATCTATTTATAAAAAGGTAATCAGCCTAATTCCCCCTTCTTTCTAAATAAATGTTAAATCCAGTTAGCCCTGATGATTCAACACACTGTGCATTAGTAGCATTGTGCCCAGAGCATTTCAACTTGCTTTCAGACAATATTTATTTCAATTACTGAAGATGAATACATTTGTAAGACTTATTCATCTTCAATAATAGAAATATTTTGTTATGTTAGGTATTATAAATGGTTAGTAAGTAGAACATGTGTGTGCTAAACATAGATAGGAAAGGGTAGAGGAGCAAAAGATACCTAATATTCATAAGGTACCTGGTTACTACTGGTTTGTTATGTACTAAATATGTATAAGACTTATGAGGTACTAAGTATACAGGGCACTAAATACACATGAGCACTTACATACACGAGGTCTTAATTTGGCTACCGATTAGAGACACCCATCCTGGCTCCATATATTTACTATCCAAGAAACACAAATAAAATCCAAATTATCCAGATGTTCATCCAGCTAATTGGCAAACTGTAGCTGTTGACCAGTTACACTTGTCCTCAAGTCTTTTTCATAAAGCAAGTGCGTGTCATTGTCCCAGGGCACCTTCAGCCTGTGGGCCTCGAGCTTGAACTTCCTCTCTGGTCCTTGCAATCACATCATCAGTGGAGAAGGCCAATACAATGGAGAGAAAGGACATATTGGCCCTGTGAACCTGAGGACTCAGGTGGGATCCTTCTGTCCCACCTGTGTCCTCTTTGTAGTCCAGCTTACCTCATCTTTCCCCCCTTGCTTCCAGCTGTATGTTTCAATTGGTTTAATTGACAGTGTGATATGAGCATTTAAAAGGAGAGGGGTGCTATTTAGAGTTACAATGAGTTAAACCTAGTCCGATCTATCAAAGAGGCTACATTAACTGGCAAGAGGAAAAAACTGATGGGAGGGAAGAAAAGTTAGTGACAGGACCTTTACT
Source organism: Macrotus californicus (assembly GCA_007922815.1). Lineage (NCBI taxonomy): Eukaryota > Metazoa > Chordata > Mammalia > Chiroptera > Phyllostomidae > Macrotus > Macrotus californicus. The sequence goes on from VMDR010001761.1 coordinate 15,963, forward strand.
AACCCCCATGCAAGAGGCTTCAAAGCCAATCCCCAGCTCCTGACATGGACAGGAAATACAGAATACAACATTTAACATGGGAAGGCAAAAGGAAAACTGAGGGGGCAGGTTCAACTTCAGAAAAGAAATTTTCCAAATTGGTAAATTTCGTTCTCAACATCACCATCCCCTCCCACATCTTCAAATAGCATGAGGGCTTTTTGGAGATGACAAGGCCACGTCCACAATATTGTTTGTATGATAAAGGCTAAATTCAATTAAAATAAAAAATTTGAAAAGCTCCATTAAAAGTCATAAATGTGACAAACCACAAAGCAATACTGAGACTGATTCTTGGGCCACCTTTTATTTAAAACCCCTGACTAAGCTCCAATACTTCCCAATATTATAGAAATAGTCTCAACAATTTCAAAATGCAATTTTCCAGGATCTGCTATTATTTCAATTACCCTATGAACCATTATATTTTACGTTTTATGAGCAGTCTAATAATTCTTGCTCCTAGATCAGATTGTCAGAAGTGAAAAAAAAATCAATAACTAAGAGGACTGCCTCTAAACAAAGCGGAGTTTTGTTCACCTGAGAGATGGAGAAGACTTTTGTAGACAAGAATTGCTTGTGTCTGCCTAGTGTCTCTGCCCTTCTAGAAACTGCCCTTCTCCTCCATGTTACTAAGGTTACCATAGGAGCCACTACAGTGGTATGGCAGAACTCTACTCCATGGCTGTTGTTGATTGGTCCAGGAGTATCCACCTGACCCAATATGGACCAATCAAAATCCCTTCCTAGTAATTTTGTCTCTGAGAAAGAAAAGGCTGTCTCTCTGCAGATGGCTGCATTTCCACGGCATGGAGAAAGTCAGTCTGCAGAAAGGAAGGTAGCAAATAACAGAAAGGAGTCAGGAAACTTCACGAGCTCTTGATGCCTCATTCCAGGGGCTTCTGAGTCCCCACTGCATTCCATGAGATATGCCCCAGACCTCTGTGATTAAAAGCTCTCCTTGTGCCCTGGCTGGTGTGGCTCAGTGGATTGAGGGCAGACCTGAGAACCAAAGGGTCACCAGTTCGATTTCCAGTCAGGGCACATGCCTGGGTTGCAGGCCCAGTCCCCAGCGTGGGGCACATGAGGGGCCACCACACATTGATGTTTCTCTCCCTCTCTCTCTCCTTCTCTTCCCCTCTCTCTAAAAATAAATAAATAAAATCTTTAAAAAAGAACCTCTCCTTGCTTTTAGTCCAATTTGAGTTGAGTTTCCATCACTTGTGATAAGATAAGATTTCCTAATTAACCCACAAGACCAAAGTCAAATGCATCTTTTACCATGCACAACTCTGGAACAAAAAGAGATAACTGAACTGATAGCTGCATAAAATAAACAAAGGCATCTATTAATTCTGCCTCCAAAGTGCAGAATTTGCACAGCTGACATACAAGCCACTCTGTCCCCAGAGACCTCACATGTGACCAAAAAAAGAAATGGCTTTTGAATCTAAAAAGGAGCTTCAATGTGCCTGACATATTTTTGGTGTCAGCAGACGGAAGATGACATGAGCTTTTCCTCACAGGTGTCAGCATCTACTTTCAGGCTGGCTGCTCCCCCCGCCTGAGGGGAAATGAGACAAGAGGACTAAGCGGAAACCAGAGAGTCACTTTTTCCTTTTGAGGGGGCACCTCACATGGAAAAGGCATCTATTAAGTATACATATTTAGAAAACAGTCATTTCATGTAGAAGAGAACCCTAGTTATAATAAACTAATATTTTCTGCACACTTATCTATATAAAGGCATTATTCAGATCCCTTTACACATTATAACCAAGTTTCATGTTTTGGGAGATGGCATTTGTTGTCCCCAGTTTGCAGATAAGGGACTTGATGCTCTGAAAAGTGTCCTATCTGAAATTTCCAGTTGGCATTCGGACACCAAAGCATGTACCTTTTCACCACTTAAGCTTTTACATAACTGCTAAGAACTGTCCACCAAACTCAGACTGTGGGTTGTCCAGCAGCAGCGGACACTAAACTCCCCGCCCCAAGAGTGCACGGAGACAGCCTCTAGGCTATCAGGAGGTAGAAAGGTGGGGATGTGGGAAGGTAGTGAGGATGGAGGCCGGGTGGGGGTGAATGTCTTACAGCCCAGCGTGGCATGTGCTGGCTTCTTCTCTGCAGCCAGATTTTATCAGTTCCCCAGATGATTTGCCACAACACACTTTCAGTAATGCACCCTGATGTTTTCTAAGCACATAAAACTTTAAAATAAACCTCCCCTTGAGGAAGACTGTGATTGTAGAAGTTTACTTTTAATTATTACAAGTATATTGTGCTCACTAATTATAAAAGCAATATATATTCTCTCTTTAAAAAATCAGACATTACAAAACTATTTAACACAGCAATAGTTCCCTCGGACTTTACCAACCCCAAACTGTAGGTCAACAGTGATAGTCCTTCAAACTTTTTGTGTGTGTATATATTAGTATTATCTCCCTACAAGAGGGGATTGTTCCAGTTTTTGTATTTTAGTTTGCTTTTCTTGACTTACTGATTTAAAATTATACATACATGTTTGACATTATACCCTCCTGCATCATTTGCACTCACTCAGCAATGGCAGGGCCGAGAGCACAGGCTCTGAAGCCAGACCGCAGTGGGACCTTGGGGATGTGTAATTAAAATTCTGGGCCTCCATTTGCCATCTGGAAAATGGGCATAATAATAGTATCTACCTAATAGGGTTGTTGAAGGGTGTGATGATATATAAAGCACTGGAAACAGTAGATAACATTGAAAGAGCTAAATAAATAAAATGTATTATTATAACATTGTCTTTTATTACTTTTGCAGTTTAAAAAAAATTTTAAAGTATGAGTTAGAAAGGACAATTTGATTTTGTTTACTGGTCACATATTTTCTCTTCTGCGCTATCTACTCAGGTCCTTCAGCAATTTTCCTGTTGGGTTTCAAATTCATATTATTGCTTTGCAAGTGTTCTTTGCAACTAAGGAAGTTAGTATAAGATGAATATTGCACATATTTCCTCCACTTGCAAGTAATTTCATACTAAAAAGAAGTTCCTAAAGAGTGCTGGCAAAGAACATGGGTTTGGAATATGAGTTCAGATTTGAATTCAGCTCTGCTACTTACTTGTTATGGGACCCTGAGCAAGCTCCACTACAGCCACTAATGGAGTGGGCAGAATTTTAGGATGGTGTCTGACATCCCCACACCTTAGTGTACACACCTTGTATAATCTCCTCTCCTGAGTGGAGGCAGAACCCGAGGACAGTGATGGGATATCATCCCCATACTTAGATTACTCATCCTCAACTTTTACATCATCAAAAGGAAGATGATCTGGGTGAGCCTAATCTAATCTGGTGAGCCCTTAAAAGGAACTGAGCTCTTCCTCAAATCAAAGAGATATAACGATTAAGAGCTATTTGGTGTGAGGGAGATTCTCCATTGCTGGCTTTGAAAGTGGAAGGAGCCACATGTCAAGAGCCTGAGAATAGCCTGTAGGAGCTAAGAGTAACTGATCACCAGTTGACAGCTTGCAAAGAAGCAGGGACTTCACTCCTACAACCACAAGGAACTTAATTCTTTCAATAACATGAATAAGCTTGTAAGAGGCCCCTGAGCCTCAGATGAGATCCCCTGCCCCAGCCAACACCTTGATTTCAGTCTTGTGAGACCCTGAGCAGAGAACACAGCCACACCATATCCAAACTTCTGAACTACAGAACTGTGTGTTAATGAATGGGTATTGTTTCAGACTGCTAAATTTGTGGTAATTTGTTATGCAGTAACAGAACACTAAAATGCTCTATCTCCTCCTCATCTCTAAAATGAGGATGAAGCTCAAATAACATCTTCTTCCTCTTGGAATTGTTCTGGGAAGTAAGATATGCTTAAAGTGCTCAACACAGTACCTAGTATAATGAAATGCTAGGGGTGAGTTACCTGGGATTAATGGAACTGTTACTATTGCTTTCATAATTCCTGATGCAAAACAGGTAACAAATTATTTTTTCACAAGTAGAGTAGGAAAGATCAAAACTTTAAAATTAAAGTCTGAGGAAGTAGAAGGAAATTAAAAGGGATTCCAGGTGATGAGAAGTTTACCATAGAACACTCCCTTGTTTCTAGCACTTTTATAAAGGTCTTCATATCTAGCTTCCTTTGAAAAAAGATATGTCTTCATCCTTGTTTTAAAGAGGCAGTATGTCTAGTGGCCTCAGGACAGACGATCCTGAATTTAGGTGCTGGCTCTGCCACTTACTACGGCTGTGATTTTAAGCAAATTAGCAGACGTGAGGCTCAGTTTCCTCATCTCTGAAATGGGAATAAATATTATCTGTCATGCAGGACTGCCATAGCCTTGCCTGGAGCCAATGTTCAGTAAATAGAGGCAAATGTACAAGCCGAGGCTGGCAGAGAAGAGAAAGCCATGGCGTTTCTTCTGCAGAGTAGACAGGGTAATGCCACAATAAACAATGACCTGCCCAGGTGTGCTTTGAGTATCAGAGATTCTGTCACTATTGAGCTATGAATTTCAGAGCATTTCAGTCTGGCTTTCAAGAAACATTCAGCCACACTGAGGGTTTGCCAACTCCCTTCCAAACATGAGACCTGGGAGGCATGTGTGAGGGCAGCATGGAGCATGCACAGGAACGTTGTTTGAATGGAAGGTTCTAGTCCTAATCCCCCAACTCCGAGTGACCCTAGAAGCAGTCATCATAATTTCCTGTCTGTCTAGGAACCGACTATCTTTTGGTTATAGTACCAAATTCTTCCTCGGAGCAAATGCCCCTTCCCCACCTCAAGAAAGTAGTTCTAGTGGAGCTGTCAATCACAAACATGTCCATTCAGCTCCCTCAGAGGGAGCATGTGACCAAGGCCTGTCCAATCCTATTGACTGTGATTGGCCAAGGTATGTGACCCAACCCAGGGAAATCAGAGTCCTACACTGGGATCTCATGTGTGAACGCTGGAAACAAAAACTTTTCTCTTTTCTTTGGGAATGTTTGGTTGTTTGTGACCATCCTCTCCAAAAAAGTCCACGTGCAGTAGGTAAAGATAAGATCAATACCCCAAGAGTGACAAAGCTGACTGGGAGTATCTCTGAATGCCAATGTACCTGAAGCCTACCCATCCCAGTGCCCCTCAGTCAAATGAACTGACCAATTCCTCTTTCCACTTGAGCTAGTTTTAACTGAGTGTCTGTCACTTGTAACTAAAAGAGCCCTAACACACTAGGCCTTGTTCTTGGCATCTGAAAATCAAAAGGTTGGGGCTACAAGGTCCAAAGTCCCTTCCAAAGCCCCAGAGTCTAAAAATTTCTTCCCCAATAGCCTAGGCAAGAGTAAACACGAGGCAGTGGAGAAAGAGACAAGATGGGCATAGCTCTGAAATTTGGTTGATATTTAAAACTTTTGTTCTGACACCTAATACACCTAATGCCTTGCACACAGTAAGTCTTGCTAAGTATTTCCTAGTTAACCAATAGGCAATGGCAGAAGTTGTGCTCCTGAAACTTTACATTTCTAATGTAAATTTCCTCCCTGAATCTGTCTATGCCTGTGCTCTCTCTCTCTCTCTCTTTCTCTCTCTCTCTCCCTCTCTCAGATAACTGGAGGAGCTGTAGCAAATATTTTCACAGGAAGAGTGGAAATTTTGAGCACAGCACTGCCCAAACCAGATGGAGACCAGATGTGCAGTGAGGACCTGACAGAGAAGATGTCTCAGAGCAAGACACCCCTGAAGGTCCCACCTAAGAGTTCTGTCTTCTCATTCCCTTCATTCTATTCTGGTTTGATTCATATTGTTCCCACCATAACTTCTCCAACCAAAACCATCGTCTTGGCTTCTCTCCATAAATGTATCTGTAGTACCCATGGGTCTGGTGAGAACACCACCCCTTGCCTGGGAGGGTAGGGGAGTCCTAAAGGGTGGTCCAAGTTCTCTATCTCCTTAAAAGGGCATGGCAACCAATGGACACAATCTCTATTTAATACTAACGACAACTCATGAAATAGCTAAACTGCTGGGTAGGGAGAAGGGATGTGTCATCCAAGTGTCACCAGCCCTTCCTGAGCCCCTCTGCAGCTGAAAAACCTCAGCCAAAGAAAAGGAAACCACAAATGACACTCCTAATGCCTTGAGGAGTCATGCAGGTTTGCAGAGAATGTTTCCAGGGGAGAGGAAAAGAGGGCTACAATATCATTCACTCAAAAAGACTTCCTTTAAAATTATTTTAAAACTCTTTTCCCAAAATGTTCCTCTCCTTAAGCCTCCATCCACTCCTGTCCTCCCTTGTGCCCCGTCCCCAGCTCTCTCCTCAGCCCTGTGTGTCTCCCCCACCACTTCTCCTCTAGAGCTGTGCGACTCCTTCTCCTCTTGTGCTTTCAATTCCACTTCTCACCACCTCTCTCCCCACCCCATCCCCAAATCCACAAATGCCCCAGAGTGGGTGAACTAACGCATGGTCCTTTTTCTTTACAAGCTAAAGAGGAATGGAATTCCAAATGCTTATAATGGCTTTCTTTGCCATATACATAAATATGGAAGGTTTGCTAGCACAGAGATTCTAAAACTTACTTTCTCAATAAAGGAGAAAACAAAGTGTTCACACAAAGCTGGAGAACATCAAGCATAGCTCAGTCTAACAGAGCTGGGAGTCGCATTTCATTATAGAAAATGTATCAGCTGGATAATGCCTCAAATGTCTTCATCCTGGCATTCTGAGTCTTTCTTGTTCTTCAGTTGCAATTACCATAATGATGGTTACAAGGCATGTCCTGGCTGGGCGTCGGTGTTCCCACTTGGTTGGGTTCCCCTCCACCCCCATGTCATGGAGGATTATGCTCCGAGGTGGATAGAGATAGATTTGGCCACAGAGGCAATCTGGCACTTGACCAAGGCCCCAAACCACTTCACTCTGGTATATCTTGATGTCAGTTTGTCTAACTTTACCAATAAGCCCAGAGAGGCCAAAAGAAGTCAAAGTAAGAACAAGAGACTAAGAGATCACCACTGTCCTAAACACCTAACAGACTCTATTCACTCCAATAATTCTAACTCCTTGGGCAAGTCTTGTGAGCTAATTAGAATCTAAGGGCTGATACAAAGCTGAAGGCAACAATGCATTTGATTCAGTCACCTATCTGGTTGCAATTAGCCAACAAATGTTACCATTGCAAGAATAAGGCCAACAAAGGGTCACTTAAACCAAGTGTGTATTTAAGAGGTTCCTTTTCAGCAGCAAGTTCTAGAAACCAGAGTTCACAAAACATTTTTCAAGGGGAAAGAGTTGGAGGTCTCTCAGCCACAGGTAGGGTAATCGATTGTCCCTGTTTGTCTGGAACTAAAGAGTTTCCCAAGACACAGGATTTTCAGTGCTGAAACCAGGACTGTCCAAGGCAAACTTGGGTTATTGGTCACCCTAGATGTTCTCCAAGCCTTGGCTAGTGACCACTATTGAATCAGAAGGAAGAATAGGGTACAAAGGGAAAGAAAATAAATGCTCTCCAAAAGACCAACTTGCTCACAAGAAATCTAATTCTACATAGTTCAAAATTAACTATTAATGTCAACTATTATAAAGTGTGTATAAACCATTTTTGTCAACAAAACGTTTATGATCAATGATGTGACCATTCACACCAACTCATCAAAGACTCTGAGAAGTGCTACAACAGCAGACATTTAATTTGGTGTTCTCAGTGTGTCCCAAGTTTATCTGACCACACAAGTCTTTTTTCACTTAATGGCTATGACCATCCACCTTACACACTTTGAGAAATGGGGAACTTATCCACAAAGCCATACACAACTTCGGAGTTACATGACATATTCTGTAAGACATGCACAACTCCTTAAGAGGTCAGCACATTTCTCTTTGTACTCAATGGAAAGCACGTTGTGCACTTAGCTAAACTAGAGTCATGATCTGCATTTTTTTAATAAGATGCAGGGAAAATTACTGAGATCTATGTAGAATGTTAAAGATGAACTGAACCAGTAAAAACAGTGCTGAAAAGACTAAAGACTTGAACTTGAAACACAATCTGAAGTGGACTTTGTGTCTGGTGGATGTGAGAAAATACATTTATTCATTTATTCACTAAATTAATTAAGCATGTCTGTCCAGGTGTTGTGCTGGAACCAGGGAAATAGTAGGGAGCAAGAGAGAGTGAGGAGGTCTCTACATACCTGATGCTTGGGGCTTCCAAGCCTGAATTTCAGTAAGTGCTAACTAACAATCTTAACAATGAGAAGAAAGTTCAGAGGTCCACAGGAGGAACCTCTAGCTCACACTCAGGGGTTGGTCACAATGGCTTCCCACAGGAGGAGGTACCAAGGTCTAGACTCAGCGGCTGAAGTGGTGGGCCAGCTGCAGTGTCTGCAGGAATGCAGTGCTAGATAGTGGAGGACAGTGTTCTGGACAGAAAGCATGCAAGGGCCTGGCGGTGAAACAGAGCTCAGAGCATTCTTTATACATGAAAAGGTCTTGTTGCTGATGTCAGAACTAATACTCATTTTAGTATGCAGTAGGGCCTCCATACACTATATTACTATTATTATTATCACTAGTACATTAAGGAAGAAAACATTGCATCAAAAGGAGGCTAGATCTGACCCTTCCCGTACCTCTAAATGTCTATGACTTTGTGATTGGGAGGATTTTATGATTACCTTTAAAATCTCTTTAAAGCTTATAGACTTCTTCTGGAAAACAAAGCTCCCCACAAAGTCGCATATCTATGTATTAACAGACTGTATGTTTCTGATTTATTTTTTCCCTCGCTGTGCACTGATTCTCTCCATGTTCCAAGAAAACAGCCTCGATGCCCATCTCATCAGCCTGACACCTCTGGGCTTCTTCAAAGATGCCTCCAGTAGCCCATGACCTTCAGGACAAGTGAACATCAGCAGACGCTTATTGGGCAACTTATATTTGTTTCCTAAACCACAACTGCTGATGCAAATATGACTCCCCCAAGTAGTAAAGCACAGAAACTCTCTTGGCGGAATTTTGATTAGTGAAGTCAACCCCAACAGTGTCCTCTCTGGAGCTCCCAGATGGGATGTACCCAGGGAAAGCACTTACCCCTCTGAAATTCCAGGCTTTAGGAGAGGGAAACATGGCAAAGTTGTTTTGCCGCTGCCGTTTAGGCCTAAAAGAGGAGAAAAGAAAAGACAATGTGTTTGTTATTCACTGGTTAGATATTCAGAGGAAATCACTGGCTTCAGATTCAGCTTTATCAAAAACAGAGATACTTGGAGAGATGGCCCAGGCACGGGAGCCACTGGGGTTTTCTACAGCTCTGCAATCTCAAGCAGCCAAATTCACTCCAAAATCCCTCCCAGCACCCCAGGAGGAAAGCTCTGAAATCCCTTAAAATAGTTAATCCCTTACCCTTAAAAAATAAAATAAATGTGAAAATTCAAACTGATGTGATCAAAAAGCCAGACCAAACTCCCAATGTTGATCTTCATTTCTTACACGTAAACAAGGTCCCAGGGGACGCCATCAGGTGATGTTTGTAGCTTCGGCTCAGCCTGGAACTCTCCCCTGTTGCCCACACGCTGGGGAGTCCCAGCACCTCACCGCCATGCAGGCCACACTTGAGCTCCAGACTTTTTTTTTAGAGTTTATTTATTTATTTACTTTTAGAGATAGGGAAAGGGAGGGAGAAAGAGAGGGAGAGAAACATCCATGTGTGAGAGAAACATCGATCGGCTGCCTCCTGCACATCCCCAACTGGAGACCTGGCTCTCAACCCAGGCATGTGCCCTGACCTGGAATTGAACTGACAACCTTTGGTTTGCAGGACAGCTCCCAGCCCACTGAGCCACACTAGTCAGGGTAAGCTCCAGACTTTTAAAGGGACAATGAACAGGGCATGTAGCCACTGCCTAATGAGTCGGAACTGGTTTCCTCACCTACTAATCTCTCCACATGAATCAGCCTGCTCAGATATGATGGAGGCAGCAGCAGGTCAGGTCAGCACAAGAGGCAGATAAACCAGGAAAGGAAAGCATGGCAATGTGGTCCGATAGCTCCAGGCATACCAGGGACACCTTATCTCTGTCTTGTGAAGTGAATCTAATTTTGCGGCTACAAACATACCTACAGGGACACCTTTTACAATGTCTTTATGGAGTGATCAATTATTCCTCCCAAAAATGTTATGTCTGTCAATATGGGTTTTCAAATTTTGTGTTTGTAGTACAGTCTCCCTGAAGAGCACCCCTGACAAAGGTCCCCCTTGGATTTTCCCTGAGGTTTTAGTCACCACTGTCCCAAAAGGGTGTTGGTGGTGGTTTTCTACATGATAGTCACACCCTTCCATTGTCCTCTCTGCCAGTTAGCAGTGACGCAAGGCAGGATGCTTGCCGTGACCATTGTACAGCTTTGCAGTATGTCAATCCTGACTAAAGATCTTGACTAGCCCTGGCCAGTGTGGCTTGGTGGGTTGGAGTGTTGTCCCCTAAACTGAAAGGTCACAGGTTTGATTCCCAGTCAGAGCACATGCCTGGGTTGTGGGTTCGATTCCCAGTCAGGGTGCATATGGGAGGCAACTGATCAATGTTTCTCTCACATTGATATTTCTCTCTCCCCACCACCCCCAACTACCTCCTTCTCTCTGGAATCAATGAATATGTCCTCGGGTGAGGATTAAAAAAAAAATTCTTGATTGGCTCTACCATACAAAAGAGATAAAATACAAGGTAATTTCTATAATAGCAGCAGCTAGTGAGTATTGAGTACTTAAAACAGCGTCTGCTAATACTTCACGAAGTTAACCTCACAGACTTTCACACTGTAAGCTAGGGTTCATTATTGTACCCATTTAGTAGATAAGAAAACAAAGACCTAAGGGTAAGTGACTTAACTATCACCACACTGGTAAAATCCTGATTCTGATCTCAGCTGTCTGATCTCAAACCCCATAGTGTTTTATTAGCTGTGTGACCCTGGGCACGAGGCTTAATCTCTTGAGCTTTCACATTCCTGTGTGCAGAACAGAGAAATAATACCCAGCACAGGGAATTAAGGGGAGACAAGGGCTCTAACTCCAGTTCTATCACTGCCAAGTTCTCAGGAGAGGTCAGCATGGTGCCACTCACTCCCCAAACCCTGGCTCCAAGAACAGCCTTCAACCAGAGGCACAGAATTGACACAGAAAAGCTGGGACAACACCAAACAGCTGGAAGCCCCCACCTATGTGTCTTTCTATCCAGCCCCCTCTCTGCCTCACCCTGCTCTGCACCCACACACTCAACAGTAAGACCCCAGGCTAATCACATCTCAAGACAAACAGAGAACACGTGGGTGGTTATTTAGATTTAATATCTCTCTCTATTAAGTAACATGTTGGTCTAAGTTTCTCTGAAAAAACATTTCTTCTAAAAAAAACAAACAAAAACAACTTAGAATTCAATACTTCTCCCTGGATTCCATTCCCTCCCCACCTCGGTTATAATTGGACTTTGCTTTTCTAATCATTTGATGAGCTTCACTGCTTCCAAAGCAACAGCATATACCCGGACACTCTGAGTAAAGGCTTAGTTCACAGAAAATGATGATCATAGTTAATTAGCTGTGATTAAGTTACATGATATGCCAGGGCCTGCTAAGCACCTTGCCTACATAATGTAAGTCTCACAATAACAATAAGATAGGGTTATTATAACAGGTTATATTATAACTTTAATACATGATATGCAGGTAGTATTATAATGGTGTTATACATTATAATACCATATTTTATATATAACACATTATAATGGCATTACATACTTTAAAAAATAATACAACTTTGTATCATAATATATTTTCATATATTATTATGGTATAATGGAGATATTATCATTACCCCATTTTACAGATGAGATAAATTGAGGCACAGAGAGGTTATACCACATGCTATAAGTCACACAGCTGGTAGGCCAAGTTGAAATTCATACCCAGATGTGTCTTATTCCAGATGCAGAGGGTGTAGCCCCTCTTGAAAGAGATAAACCCCACCTAACAGGGCACAGCATGCTTTTAGAAGAATGCAGCCTGGGGCTTCCTCGTGGGAGGGCATCAGTTTGGCAGGGCCTCCCCCTCTGAGCCCTCTTTGGCAGAGAAAAAGCATCAGAGCAAGTCTGTCAATCCAGGGTGCTCTCGAGGAACTTGGACACACCCTTCTGTGGTGGGGACACTGCCAGGAAACCTAGGGGAGAGGGCTGCCGCTAATTGTTAGCTCCCTCTGCCCATGCATTCCACCACCAGGGTTCCAGATCATTCACATTTAACAACCTAATCTGGCATCGTAAGAGTCTCCTGATAGTTTGTTTCCTGCTTCTCCCCAGCCAAACACCACCACCCAGGTGGCTTTGAAGGACGGCTCCAGGGAGTAAAACCCACTCTCCAGAGAAGGGTTCTTTATGCCACCTGTGAGGGACGCTGGCAGCATAAACTGCACAGTCTCAGAAGTCCGTCAAGGCCAGGTCCTCACACAGGAGGGCAATCAGTCCTGGGTATATTTCTTCTGTTTTAGAAGCAACTGCTTTGCACTGTCAGCAAAAGTCCCAGTGAGAAAATGGCACATGAGGTCTACAGGTTTCTCCAACACAAAGATATGCAGAGGGGCCTCTTAACAGGGCCAGAAGGAGTTCCGGATAGTGTGTCCAGTCCTTGGACCCCTAATGTGAACAAAGCAGGTGCTTGGTGCATACACACGTGGCTAGGAAGCACAGCAAGTGTCAGAAGACAATGCTGCCCGGTGATCACCCGCCTCACAGAGGGGCTGACGGGAAGCCGGACGGGCATGAGAGGGAGAGACAAGTGCTGAGACAGGATGGACAGCTTCTTGCCTGGAAAGAGCTTACAACCCCAGGAAAGGTTGGAAAGAAAGTTATAAACTCTCCACCTTGGGAGAGCTTAGAGTAGAAATGCCCACAGTACACGTGAAAAGTCAAAACTGAAGGTGCATTTAGGAAATGATTTCAAAGTTAGGTGTGTGCATTCTAGACTCAGAATGAGCTCAGTAGCAGAAGGCCCCAGGGTTGGCAACAGCAGGTATTTTCCATCCTGGTGAAAACAAACGTGATCCTCTCTCTCCATCTTGAGAAGAGGACTAGTGCCCACTCCTGAACTGCTCTGAAGAGTGGGCTTCCACTGTGCACTGTGCGCACCCAAGAGACCGACGTGAGGCTCTGAGACCGGCCCCCTCCCTTTCCTGCTGGGGACTGTAACCAAGCTACCCACCCTCTACTCCCTCTGAGCCTCTATCTTCTCATTTGTGAAGTGAGGATAACAATCTCTTCACAAGATAGAGGCATTAAATTAATACACTATAGAAAATCTTTAGCAAACAGCTTGGCATTTAATAGATGCTCAAATGAGCTATCATCATCATCATCATCATCATCATCATCATCATCATCAATGAGAGGATTCCATCTTTAACCCAGTTAGGGGGAATATTACTTATCATCATTGTTGGTAAGGCTCATGTTGGAAAGACAAGAAATTTACACTGATTCTTACATATCGGATACAATATAAGAAAAATAAAACAAGGGTTTCAATGTGCCAAGAATATTTATATTAGGTGACAACATGGCCACAAATATAAACACAATGTAATGGTAAAAAAGACCCCTACTTTGCACTCTAACTTCCTGCTCCCCTTTTCCCCTTCCTAAAGGTTATCATCTTTGCCAGCATGTTGTATATGTGTTAAATATTTTAGTGTCTTAATTCTGAATCAGAGCATCTCGCTAATAAAACTTTCCTTTTCTTTCTTTTTTTCTACCTCTTTTCATCCACAAAGAAAATTATAGCATTACTAGGAAAACTAAACAGCAATAGTTTGAAAGAGAAATTAGTGCTAAATGTAGTACCACCTGGGCCAGATGTTTTTATCCTGGTTGGACCACTTAAGACGGCAGTGGCATTTTTTTCATTTAAATGACTTCTTAGTTTCTGCTCTTAGTGCATAATCGAGGATGGACTGGTGGGTGTTTAGAAGGTGAGGACCCAACTCTTTGAGGAGAAACTCACTGTAAGACGTCGTTCACAGAATGAAACGCTCACCAATTTGGCTTCTCTCTAAAACAAATGCACAGAGGGACCATCCAGCCACATGTTTTTGTAGCTCACCGAGCTACACTTGCCTTCCTTCTACTCAAGTCATGGCTGCAGCTTCCACTCCCTACTTCCTGTAAATCACGCGAGAAAAGAATCACAGAACCTCGGAAGTAGACAGCTGGCACAATCACTCAGCACTAGTCAAATCCTCTTTGCGGCGGTCCTGCTGAGAAGGCACCGTAAAATAAAGCCCTGTACTCTATTCACAGGGGCTCACACACTACTCTAGTCATCAGTACTTGCTGAGCACCTACTACATGCCAGGCACAGTGCCAGACATTAGAGATACAGCAGATATAGAAAGACAACCCGATTTTTAAAAAATAAGAAGAAGAAGAAAGAGAAGAAAAAGAGAAGGAGGAGAAGGAGATGACACATTAAGTCTTACCAAAAACGTTAAAAGAGTGGTGGTGGGGTGTACCGAAGGAGCTCAGTCAAGTTTGGAGGATCCAGAAAGGCCTCCCAGAGGAACGGAGGGCTCCCTGTGACCTGACAGAGACAAAGAACTCGACCTGGTGATGAGAAAGGGAACAGCAGGCCAGGCCACAAAAAAAGCATGCTAAACCACGAGAGGTAAAAAGGTGACCTTCAAAAAGATGAACAAAATGGACAAAACTGGCAGAACTGATCATGTTTAAAACGGGGTGTGGAGAGCACTAACTAACACCGCCATGGAGGGGGGCGCCGAACTGCAGACACGGCAGCTACAATAACAAAAGAATGCTGTCCCCAACTTTATGTCATTAAATTTGAAACCTTAAAATGCATGAACTCCTAAAAATACATCACTTATCAAAACTGTCTCAAGGAGAACTAGAAAGCCTGAAAAGCTCTATAACTTATAAAGAAATAACACACCAGGCCCAGACAGGTTTGCTGATGAATTTGATAAAACTTCCAAGAAACAGGTCATTTCAATCTTACACAAATTATTCCATAGGACAGAAAAAGAGTCCAGAGTTAGGAAATAAAGGAGAGATGGCACCTTTGAAAACTAGAAGTAAAAAATGACAACTTAAATATCTGTCGATAAGAAGTCACATTAAATGAAGCTATGTTCATTCTTCACAATGTAAGACCATACAGAGCTATATATTAAAGAAAAATCTCAACAAAAAAGGAAGAAGAATGAAAATTTAAGTTGCAGGAGATACACGTGTTACGATATAATACGACATGATATGATACTGTTTCGGAACACAGAAAATAGCGCTCTGTTCTTTACAGCCACATACACATGTAGTGAAAATGTAAGACTATGCCAACTGCAGAAGTGTGGTTCCCTCTGGGGATTAGAGGGGGAAGAACCTGGGGTAGGGCACACATAAGGCTTCACCTCCTCTTGTCATATTCTGTTATTCACATAAACATTCTGAAGCCAATCGGACAAAATGTTTATTAACTCTATATGGTAGGTACAGAGATAAATGTTACGATTGTCAATATTTTGCTCTATGGGTGAAGTATTTTATAATTAAAACAATAAGAAACAAGTGAGTAAATTATGGCACAGTCATACAATAAAATACTAAGGCATCCATTAAAAATAATACTACGCTTATGTCCTCACCAGCAAAGGCCTTAAAATATGGCATGTGAAATAAGAAGCAGGACAAGCTGCAAACCCGTTTATGTTTATGTACACATGTGCATGAGCACACGTGCACACACACTGCAAATGTACAGAATCAGCTGTGTGTATACAGAGTGAGGGCCCCGAAAGGGTACACACCCAACTGTTGACAGTGACTGATTACGTAGCTAGGGCAGAGGATGGCAGCATAAGTGTGGACCTCATCACTTACAGTATGTATTTTAAGATCTTTACTGTGGAAACATATTGTGTGTATAATGAGAATTTATAATGACGTTTATAAAAAGACCTTGGCAGGTGGGAAAGGAGGTCAACAGACATGAGATGAGGCTGGCTAGGCCAAAGCCTTAAGGACCAGGGTTAGGGGAGTTGGTCATGGGGCTCCCCTCAGGTTACAAACTAGAAAGTGACATGATGAGATTTGCCTTAGAAGGACCCCTGTGGCTAAAGAGGGGCAAAAAATAGCCAAGAGCTTCTGAGTGAGGGCAGAGACCATTTGAGAGGCAACTGCAGGTGCCCAGAACCACAGCAGCCTCTCACACATTCCAGATTCTGAAGGCCCTGACGCCCACATGTCCACTCAGACTTCTCCCATTCTCCACCCTCTGCCAGCTTTCTTTTGTTTTTTTTTAGAAATACCATGTGAGCCACATATGTAAATTTAAAATTTCTATTAGTCACATTAAAAAAGTAAAAAGAAACAGGTAGGTTTAATTTTAATAATATAGTTTATTTAAACCCAATATATCTAGATACTATTGTCAGTTCAACATGGAACAGAAAAAATATTAGAGATATTTTACATTTTTTAATACTAAATCTTCACAGTCCAATGAGTATTTTGCCCTGATAGGACACCTTAACTGACACCATCCTTTCAAGTGCTAAATGGTGGCGTGTGGCCCAGGGCCAGGCACTGCATGGCAGAGGTGCAGAAAAATCACACATGCTGTTTCAGAGCCTGAGCCTGAAGACGCACTGCTCTGTATTCAGCAGTTAGTGACCAGCCAAAATATACAGATTTAGACCCATATGAAAAGTGAAACACTTTTCATTTCTATTAAAGATTTTGTTTATTTATTTTCTGGAAAGAAGGGATGGGAGGGGAAAAAAGAGGAAGGGAAACATGGATGCGGGAGAGAGACATTGATCGGTCACCTCATAAACCCCCAACAGGGCGCCTGGTGGGCACCTCAGGCACATGGCCCGACAGGGAATCAAACCAGAGACCTTTTGTTTCACAGGCCAGCAGCTCAATCTGACGAGCCATAGCAGTCAGGGTGACACTTTCCATTTTTAAAAACATTTTTCCAAAATGATTTTAGTATCCAGTGAATTCAGAAATATTCAAAAAAGCAAAATATTTCACAAAGGCTTTAGAGAGATAGTATCTGAAAAAGCCAAGGGAAATTGCCTTCAGGTCACAAACGTACAAATGACCTTCTTAAACAGAAACAAATGAGATTTTTCCCCAAATGGAGAGTATCTCAAACAAATGTCTATGATCTTTTCCTAAATAATATGATACTCTATTCAAACTAATCCCACAGTTAACTAAAAAGAAGAGGTTAAAATGATTTCTTAAGACCAATTAAATTATTATATTTGTAGTTCCCCCATCGTGAAATGCTTGTTCAGGTCATTTTCTTCTACATATATATATAAAGGGGTGTTCTTTTTATTGATATGTCAGGATACAGCATGTAGCAAAGTGTCCAGCACACAGCTGCTAAGGACAGTAACCATATTTAAAAGGTATGTATTAAATTCCATCAACTTGTACATGCATAAGCAAAATGTGCCATATGCATAAATGCACCACCATTCAGTCACACAAAGGAATGAAGTGCCGCTATGCGCTGCAACATGGAACAACCTTGAAAACACACAGAAAGAAACCAGACGCAAAGGTCTACATAATGTATTACTCCCTTTATATAAAATACTCAGAAGAGGCAAACCCATGGAGACAGGAAGCGGACGAGTGGTGGTCAGGGGCCGGGGGACGAGGAGGAGTGAGGAATGAGGAATGACTGCTTCATGGGCACGCGATCTCCTCTGGGGTGACGGCAAAGCTCGGGGTTAGAGAGTGGTGGTGGATGCACAACGTCGTGGATGTAAGCAATGCCACTGAATTACTGCGCACTTTTAAGTGGTTGAAATGGTAAATATTATGTTATGTGTATTTACCACAATTTTTTTTAAAGTGAGGGTGATATACATGTATTTGCTGGCAAAATAAAAGATATATATTTAATGGAAAACATCCTCATGAAATAATAATGCAAAATAAAATGTTATTAACTGCTCTAGACGAGGGAATTCTGTAAATAAGAGCAAGGAAAGCAAGCATCTGTGTGGCCTGGGAGTTGATGAAAATGGCTTTGACATGAAGTTTTATCAGCAGTTGCAAGAGACCAGCCCTACACATTCCTGTTTCTGAGATACATACTCACGTGAATCATTCAACAATGATAAAAATTCCCACACTCTCCGGCTTTCTGCACTTCCTTCCACTTTTAGCCCAGCCTCAGGCCTCTGTGCTCAGAGAATCTGTAGCAACACCCTTTCCACCTTCTGCTTCCAAAGCAGGAGCCGTTCTGCTGCGTTTCCTTTTGGCGCTGGGCTTCCTGCACAGCTTTTATCTTTAGAACCACTTTTCGTGAGTGCAGTCCTCCAGAAGAATTGCCAACAGTAAATGAATTTCAGTGATTAGTGGCACCATAAAGAAGCAGTTAAGAGCACAGACACTGTGACCAGCTCTGCCATTCACTAGCTGTGCAACACTGGACAAGTGACTCAACCTCTCTGTTCCCTACTTCCCCCATTTGTAAAATGGATGCAATCACAGGACTCCCTCATAGGGTTGTTGTGAGAATTAAATGAGTTAATGTGTATTAAGCTCTTAGTGTCTGGGCCCAAAAGGCACTTTCAGAGTTAGCGTCCTTCCAGGTGACAGACTTTCGAAGGCCAGGGCTGATTCCCAGCTGTCTCTGTGTTCCCTGATGTTAGGAAGAGCTTAATAAACAGCTGCACAATGAATGTACTGTGCTTGCCCTTCGTAAGTTTGTGGTCAACAGTATCACAGAATAGCCTTATATACACTGATAGAACAGGAACAAAATCACACACAGTTGATGGAGGGACGGAGAGAGAGAGAGAGGAAGGTCCATAAGTGAGACCACCTCTGAGCCACTCCTGAGCACGGCCTTGGGCATGGGCCCTGAGGTAAGCCTGACACAGAGCTGTGAGTCAGACCCATCTCAGCCTCCTCTCTTCCCCAAGGCCTCTCGCAGGCTGAGCTAGATACTAAACAGGCACTTTCAGAACAAAAGGTCCTTATATTCCAGCCAGAACTGCCTCTGTCCAGAACTGCCCTAGTGAACAGTACCGAGGGGAACACTAGTCATGAGGGCTGGTCGGGCCCCCAACACGACACCTTCCCAAGGGCATTTTGAATGCTTTGGATTATGTGCGATTTTTACTTTACTAACCCCAGTGTGGTTCCCTTGCTGTCTCCTCACCCAGGAAAAAGTACCTGCAAGATGCCAGAACTTCCCCTCATCAGATTAAAACCCCAAACCCCCTGAGAGACACCATCCCATCCCTCATAACAAATACTCATGTCCATTTTCATATTTTAAGTCCAATTGGGCCATAGGATGCTCGTTCACATTTCTATGCATTAGGCAGCCACCATAATCCTTTCCAGAACAAAATCAGGCCGTGAAAGGGAGACAGAGGGGTCAGATCATGGGCTCTGCAGCTCCTAGACCTGGGTTCAGCCCAAATCCACCACTGACTCTGCGCAATTTACAGAACTTCCCCAATTCTCAGTCTCCAACTTGAAAAAAGGACATGGCAAGACTTAGACTCCATAGGGTTGCTAAGAGGAGTAAATAAATGATTCCTGTCAAGTACTTTGCATGCTCTCCAGCTCACACTGAATGCTTAATAAACCTTAGCTCTAAATATTTACTGAGCGTCTGCCACATGCCAGGCAGAGACTAAAACGTAATTCCTGTTTTCTCGAAGTGTACATTAGGAGGCGATGAATTCTATGGGAAAAACAAAGCACAGTAGGGAAGTAGGGGTAATGGAAGTAGCTGCTGTCATACGGAATGTTCAGGGCAGACTTCTCCAAGAAAGTGATGTTTGAACAAAAACCTGACAGGGAGCGGGGAGGCGAGTCTCAGGTGGACAGGACAGCAGATGCAAAGTTCCTGGGGCCCAGCTGGGAGACAGCATGTCCTGTGCGGCTAGAGCAAGTGAGTGAGTGAGCAAGGAGCAGAGAAAGTCATAGAGGGAACAGGAACCAGATGGCAAGGGTCTGCAGATTACTGCCAGGTCTTTGGATTTTAGTCTCAGTGTGATGGGAAGCCATGGGAAACATGATCCGTCTAAGTTTTAAAAGGACTGCTCTGGATGCTGTGTGGAGAAAACAGCTATGGGTGAAAAGGAAAGGTAGAGAGGGGGTGAGGAAGTTCCTACAGTGGACCAGGAAAGGGACAGCAGGGACTTGGACCAAGATGGTAGCAGTAAGGGTGGTGAGCAGTGGTGGAATTATGTACATATTTGAAGGTGCAGCAACAGGATTTGCTGATGGATTGGATGGTGAGGATGAAATAAAACAGAAGTAAAGGATGCTGAGAATTTTAGCCTGGGCAATTAGGATAATGGAGAAAACCTATGAGAAGAGCAGATTTGGGGACAAAAATCAAGAGCAGACATGGCACGTTTGAAATGTCACACTTGAATTGGTATGGACCTTCAAATGGCACTGTGGAGCTGGCAGCTGGATATAAGGAACTGGAGATTGAATTCAACTGTTGTTAGCCTTTGGACAGAAGAGGAGTCAAACCAAGGTGAGAGCAGAGCTGGGAGAGAGGGGAGTCCCCAGAGGCCAGCGAGGCAAGTATATCAAGGAAGAGTCAACTCAACTATTTCACCAAGTAGGAGATGGAGCAATGCCCACTGAATCTGGCAAAGCAGAGGCCCCTGGTGAGTAGACAAGAGGAAGTAAGTAGAGTTGGGGGATAAGAGCTGAAAGGCACCTAGAAGCACTGTCTGTAGAAAATCCGAGTTGATGGGAATCTTAGGTATTGGTCAGTCCACTGCAGTCACTAAAATGTGAGCTCCTGAGAGCAGGCATTTCATCTGTCTTTTAAATGTTTTATTCCCACTCTCTGGGTACCTGGCACATGGTAGATGCTCAATAAATATTTGTAAGACCTTCTTGAACTTTCTGGATATGTCCAGCCATGGAGTGTAGGCCAATGGGAACTTCCTATCCCTAACAGTATGGTATGGAAGACAATGAGAGAAATCATACACAAATTATCCCAGGATGGAATGTTTCATTACCCTCCCTAAAAAAAAAAAAAAAAAACAGAATTAATACCAGCTGGCATTTATTCAGCATGAAGAATAAAGTGTTTCCCAGTTACCCCCCCACTGACATCCTGACCCCCATCATCAGTGGATGGATGACTTCGTGTTGGCAACACCAAACTTCAAATAGTCGAGCTAATTGTAAGCTGGTCTAATTAGCAGAAATTACAGAATATTTTTGAAGGGATGTTTTACAACAGAGCTCTTTTGGAAATCCAATTTAAGAAAATTATTTTTTCATATTCTCAAAGTGCTGACCTGCAAATGATTTAAAAATGTTTGGGGGTTGCTTTTAAAAGCAAGGGGATCATTCTTCCTCTCCCCACCTGCATCCATCCGAATTGTGGCACGTTTTCAATGGGAAAGGCTTCATTACATCCTAAGGAAATCCACATCCTGCACCTCCAGGTCACAGCCCGGCAGAGAGCGGCCTCACGTCCCTCCGGAAAGGATCATTAGTTTGCTACCCTTTAATCAAGGAGCAGCAGATTGTTGTTTTTCTAAAGTTTTGCCTAGGGAGAGCCTGTTCTTTTCCAAGCGTGTGTTTTTCTAACCAGGACTCTTTGTATGTACCCTACCTTCCCATGAGCCAGCAATCAGGCGCCCCCTTGTCTGAAATGAGAAACTGAAGCTCCCCACTGCGGAGAGCGCCTCAACTCCATGGCTGTGGGATCAGGGCAAAGTCCTCCCAACTCATCAATATCTCTCACCTTTGACTTGTGGACCGGGAGAATCCTCAGTCTTTCTGTCATGAAGAGTAAATTCTTAACGATTTACTTTTAAAAAGAGAGAGAGAGAGAGAGACCAGACACAGTTCTAAGTGCTTAACAAATACTAACTCATTTAATCCTCAAAACAATTTTATGAGTAGGTACTTTTATTATTGCCACTTTACAGATGAGGAAACTGAAGCTCAGAGAGGTTAAGTAGCTTGCCTAAAATCACACAGCTCATAGGTGGCAGAGCCAGGATTCCAACCCAGGCACTCTGGCAGAATACATGAGCAGAAAAACAAATATAAAACCATTGCAGAAGGAGTGACAACAGAGGAAAAGAGACAGCAAGTAAAATGCTTACAATGTTCTAGGCTCAGAGCCAGTGTTACTGGGCTGGTTTCTCTTTAAATAAAGTGCAATTGGACTTTAGAAAATAATAATAATAAAGATCAGAGATTAGTTTTATTTACGGGTTTCTCTATATCTACAAATAAAAATCCATGCAGATTAATTGGTATATTTTACTGTGTATATATTATGCTGTAATAAAAGTATAATTTTAATTTAAAATTTTCAATGGCTGAGTTTTCTTAATGTTTTAAGAAGATTTGTATCAAATAAAAGATCCTTACAAGACATTAACAACCACCCTAAACTGCCCTGGTCAGGTGGTTCAGTTGGCTGGAGCGTCATACCACACACCAAAAGGTTGTGGGTTCAATTCCTAGTCAGGGCACACACCTAGGTTGTGGGTTCCATCCCTAGTCAGGGTGTATAAGAGTGGCAACCAATCAATGTTTCTCTCTTGCATTGATGTCTGTTTGCCTCTCTGTCTCTCTCCTTCTAAAATCAATTTTTAAAAAAACATATCCTCAGATGAGGATTTAAAAAAATCACCCTGATCTATCTTTCCTATTTTTGTCTTAAGAAGAGATTTAAAAAAAAGTCTTTGGAATTGTTCTATCAAACTATATTCAAATCAGAAACACATAGGAAAGAAATCAGTTCATGTTTTCCAAATCCTGGAATGCTCTAACTCAAAAAGTGTATTTACAGACACCATACTTCCCTAGTCCCTGTCTAACAAGGGCTTCATGCACTCTTTTTACCCCAGGAGGAGAAGAAAGTCTTCATACTTTATTCAATAATACATTGATCAGAAGCTAATAAATCAGTATGAGGGTGGCCCAGCACCTATAAAATGAAAATTGCAACCCTAAAAATGAGTCTTCAGAAATGGGCATCTCTAACAAATGTTCTGTTGATCCTAACTCACTTGAAAACACCAAAAACTCTTAAATTAGTCAGCATCGCCTAGAGCAGTTTATTGACTCTCTGATACAGGACCTACCACAGTCTCCGAGGTAATTAGAAGCTCCATAAATGCTGTTTTTGGCAGTGACTGGGGCTACACATAAAAACATGTTTATTCCCAAACTGTCAGTGAAATATGGTGGTGGGGCGGGACCACGTCAGACCTGCGGCAGCGACCGTGCAGGGAGGGAAAGGTGATGCCAAGGGCACCATTCAAACTGAGATTATTTCATGGCTGTGACAGACAGCAAACCACTCCTAAAATCCTGGGTAAGAGAGGGTAATTCTGAGTAAGGGAATTACTCAGAGTAAGACATTCCGAGTAAGAGATGGATACATTACTACTGTGCCTCACAGCTACTGAAGGTTAGAGCCAGAGAGACTGATTGCAGGATGCTGGCTCTTAGCCCCGAGACTTTTCCTGGCAACACAAGCCACAAAAGCCACAAACTGTGGAGAGAGAAACGAACCATGTTGATCAGTTATGTGCTATTTACCAATATTTTGATCAAACTGATCTATTTGAAGCACAGGATAGAGAAAGCCCCCACTCTTGGGCACTGTATCTTCTGGCTCATCAGCTGGGCTCCATTGGGAACTGGGCTGGAGCTTGCATCAGCGTTGCCATAGCTGCCGTCATGGCAACCACTCCTTGTCACCCAGGCAAAGATGCTCTCCCCACTTGGGAGCCCTGATTCAGGGATGCAGCCCCTGCAGAAACTCATCTTTTTACTTGTTCCCAACTTGTTTGAGTCTTACAAGATGGAGAATCTACTGGGGGTTCTCCAGGTCTCCAGGTGCATTTGGACCAGACTAACAGGAATAAAGGCTGGCAGGGAGACAGGGCTCATGGAGAAGCCGTGCAAACCACAGAGCGGGTGGTGAGTCCTGCCAGGGCCTCAGTGCCGAGCAGGGCTGACTCTGAGTTCTGGCTCTGGCACTTGCTGGCTGGGGTCCCTGAGCAAACTGTTTGGCCTCTAGGGACACATGTCTTAGAATAAGGACAAGGGTAATATTAGATTTTATACTTTACAGAGTTGTTGTGAGGTAAGAACAGACCCAATCATGTAAAGGACATACAGAGTAAATGCTGGTTGCTATTGGTGGCCATTAATAACTGTTACCACCAACGCAATGGGGCTGGCAGAGAAGCTGGAGCCCTCACCCTCTGGCCGCCACTGCCTTGGCAGCTCAGCACCCGGCCTTCACCACGGAAACACTCCTGCCAGCAGTGCAGAGGCCCTGATTTGAGGCCAACAGTTCACGCAGTTCACACGTGCACAGCAGAGAGCTGGGCAACATGGCAGCTGTTGGTGGGGACCCAAACTCAGTGCCCTTCTCTCCAGGTCACAGAGCTTCTTTGAAATAATTGATTTATCAGAATAAACCTACTACCTTTATCCAACAAAAATGCCACTGAGCAAAATCACCTTTTAAGAAACTTAAAGAAATCTGTAAGGCCAAGTGGTAGCATTAAAAATTTTCTTTAAAATTCTGAAAACATAATGTCCGCACGGCCAGCAGCGGTGACTTCCCAGGGTTATCATTAACGCAGGGAAAGCGCACGTGCCAGGCGACACATTCCTTCACTGTCTGAAGCTCTGTAACATGCATACAGTGACTTTGTAACCAGAAAAGAACTTTCCTTAAAAAAAATAAAGCTGACATGTTTTGCCATGACACAGTTCACAAAAGAAAAAGCCCAAACAGCCAATAAATGAATGAAAAATTGTTCATCCCTCACCCTCCTCAGGAACTAGCAAAACGGAAATGTAAGTAAGACAGCACGTTTGCCGGTCGAAGTGGCAGCTTTCCCCAGCGTGGGCAAGAGTGAGGAGAAACGGATGCTCGGCTTCACAGCCGAGAACATCTACATCGGCATGGCAGCTCCACAGGGTGATTTGGGAGCAAGGTGGCAGCACTCTTCAAGAACATAAAAATGACTGAGAACTTCACCTTTACAACAGTTAATTTGGCAAAATAAGCATGAACACAGGCTTAGCGACAAGGATGCAGCTCCCAGTATTGTGTCAGAGGGAGAAACTAGACCCTGGACTAAACAGCCAGCGACCGAGGCCGGCTGCTGAGAAAGTCCTGCATGTTCGTTTTGTAAAACAGTGGCCAGGACACTTGTGGCTCCACACTGAGAAAATATGGAATTTTCCGGATTTGCTGTTTTTAATCACATGCTTCCGCCCCGCACTCACTCCGTGTGGCAGCTGAGTAAACCAAGCCCCAGATCTACTGGACGGTTTGCCCTCATGTGGACAGGACAGGTTCACAGTGTATTAACCTTCCAGGTAACAGGACTGTCACCTTCAAAAACAGACACAGGACCTGGAGTGGGGCCAAGCTATGCTCTAGTGCCCCAGAAGGCCCAAACTCGGGGTGGGGGCATTTCAAAGACCTCTTCCCCCAAGAAGCCACACCTTCCCAAGGGCTCTCAGCCCACCCAGGCCACCAAGAGTAGCTCGAGAAAGGACTAAACCTAGCGAGCCAGACCCTGTCACCAACCATGAAAGAGCTGCCCCGAGGGCTGCCCCGTGCCGGGTCTGCCCCCAGTGCTTGTCCGCAGTTACCTGCTCCCCGCAGCAGCCCTGGGGACTGGGGAGGTCAGCTCCCCTCTCTTAAGTCACCCGGCTACTGAGGACTCAAACTCCCTTCATGTTCTCACCCCTTTCTAGGTGTCTCCATTTCCTTATCTGGAAAATGGGGAAAATAACAGCAGCCATCTCAGAGGGTTTGTTGTGGGGGTTAAGCAGTCAATCTATATCAAGTGCTTAGGAGACTTCCTGACCCACAGGAAGTGGGTCCTCACGGTTTCACTGAGCCTGGACGGAGCACTGGCGAAAATAAGAACTCTAGAGCCAGCTTCCCGGCTTCAAAACCCACCCTCACCAACTGTGTGGCTTGGGGCAAGTGACTTAGCTCTTTTTGCCTCAGTTTCCTTATCAGTGAAATATACATGAAAACAGTAGTGCCCACCTGAGTTCAGGAAAGATCACATTATCCACCTGAGTCACTGCACTGAGAAGGGCTGAAAAGAGTATGCCTGTCAGCAGGACCCACAGCCTGTGTCAGTCCCCCAGAAACGACAGCAGTCATCATCCTGGCCGAGAAGAGCCTGACACGTGTTTTCCTATTTAATCCTGACAGAGTAGGTGTTATTTTCATTCAGATTTATGATGGGGAAACTGAGGAACAGAGAGCTCAAGGAACTTGGCCCAGGTCACACAGCCAGGAAGCAGCAAAGCTGCCAGACTTCAAAGCAAATCAGTCAGGCTCCAGGGCTCTCGACCTCTGCACCGCACTGCTCAGCCCCGGACACCCAGAGCCTCAGGCTGTCCCTTGTGAAACCACTAGCCTGCCAGCACCTCCCGAGGAAGGGCGGAAGGGCAATGCAAGCTCTCTAGCTTTGACTCACCGCCAAGCCCCCTGCTGGGCAGCATGAACTCTGGCCCCTAGGACAAAGACATCTGACAGACACAAAGGGTAAGTTACACTAGTCATCAAGGAGCAATCTCTGTCATTCCTCCCGATCTTCCCAGGGAGACACTGGTGTGAGCCTAACTGGAGATGAGACATAACCATTAAAACAAAATTCTGGACCAAGGGATCTAATCAGTGTCTTGGAAACACATACTGGCACCCGTGCTGCTGTTTTTCCCCACAGCTGTTATCAGTCCTGGGTTGTTTAAATTGTGGCCTGCTCACAAGTTCATGCCGGGAGGCGAAGCCAGGGTACCCCTTTCTTAGTGTGCCATTCCGGCCTTGCAGCATGAAATTCATGGCACTGAATTCACTTCCTGTCATCAGACTAAAAATTTACAATGCTTCTGGCACACCATATGGGCAGAACTGTAGGTGGGTGCCACCAAGAAAGAGCATAGCTCGAGCAGAGGCAAGTCTTATGTCCTTCACAGCTTCCTCAGCAATTCACCAAAAGAGCTAGGTGTTGAAAAAAACGACCTGTATGTTTCACCAGAATTCATAATCCCGTGTTATTTGAAACCTTGTAATCTAATTAAATACTGTCTGTTTTCTAATAATGTGGAAGGATCCTCAGGAGATCAGCTGGTCTACCACCTCATTTAGAGGCTGGAAAATGAAAAGCTGGCTTGAGGTTATGTGGTCTGTTGGAGACAGACTGGGACTTTTGAAGGTACCCCATTTGTAGGCTCTTTCCATCCCTTCTTGCTCTCTTGATGCAGGGTGGATAGCAGATGTTCTCACTGCCCAGTATTTAGTCCCCCTTCTTCTGCCAACAGCACCCTAATTTTCTATGGGGGATGCCCCATCCCCAGCTCTTAGACCCTGTGATTTAGGAAGGACCAGCCCTAAGCTCCCGAGATGGGCATGAATTGTGCAGGGCATCTTGTACAAACAGCCTACCTGAGAAGAAAGCTAATCTAGGCAAAGTAGAGTGAGAGACCTAGAGGGACAGATTCTTGGTCACATGGATTAGACACCTGGATCCAGCCATGCCTGAATGCCGACTATCATTGGATTTGCAATTTAATGAGTCCTTTGTTTTTTAATTCAAGCAAATGTGCATTGTATTTCTGTCACGTGCAACCAAAAAAAACTATGTTTTCTTTCTTTGTAAAAGTAAGCAAATGACAAAATGGAAATGTTCCCAGGAAACCCTCTAAAATGCCTAGCACAGTGCCTGACACACAGTGAGTATGATACATATGTAATGGCATGAAACCTCTCCTTCAGGCCTCTTCAAAGGAGGACTTTCCCAGACCACCCTTTTGGAATCCACAGCCCTCCCCAGCTTTGATACTCCTGCCCCTGCCCATTTGCATTTGCTATTTATCACCATCAGGCCTATCCTGGGACTTACTTGTTGCTCCTTGGTGGTTTCCCCCACTCAAATGCCATGACAGCAGGGATTTTTTTCTACTTAGTTCACTGCTATATCCTCAGGGCCAGATCTGTGCTCAACATCTGTAGGTGCTCAGTATATGAGGTCTGTCTGGAAAAAGTCCAGCCATTGTTAATATAACAAGAACGGTTTGTGCGACATCAATATAGCCTGGCAGCCAAGGAGAGAGGACTGGAATGTGCACATGTGTGAACAAGGATGACTTCACTGTACTAGTCAGTGGGGGCGGTAGACGCTGTTGAGTGAGCATGTGGACTGTGTGGCTGTCACATTCAAAATGACTGAGTGAGTACAGCAACGAATCTGCATCAGATTTTGCATTAAGCTTGAACATTCCTCCATGGAAACTATTCAGATGCAGTAAGTGCAGCACAAACAAAAGTGTGGCACAAATGCTTCAAAGATTGTCAGGAATCTGTTGAAAGTGATCCACATTCTGGAAATCCTGCAACAAGCAGAACGCCTGAGAATGTTGAACGTGTACGGGCTGCCATCGACAAAGACTGGCGATGGACAGTGTGAGAACCAGAAGCTGATCTGGGGGTTGCAAAAACTACTGTGTCCGAGATTTTGATGTAGGATCTTGGCATGAAACACGTCACGGCAAAATTCACTCTGTGGCTTCTGCCCCCAGAGCAGAAGGAACCATAGTGCTGCAGTTGCCAATGACTTCATACCAATGAACCAGATTTCCTCAAGAAAGTCACAACTTTGAAGGGGACTGAGACATCATTGTCCTATGCACAATGTTTCTTGTATGTTGTATCTTCTTCAATAAACGTCTCTATTTTTCATAGGGTGTGGCTGGATACTTTCCGGACAGGCCTTGTACATCCGGTGCATGAATGAATGAATGAGGGAGAGGATGATGGAATGGGTAGAGCACAGAGTGAACAGAGAGGAGCACCCAGCACATAACAGGCACCCAGGTGCCCCCCTGACTGCTGCCTCGGTCAGCAGACCCGGGGATCTCTTGGACCCAAGTCCTCCTCCATCTTCCCTGAGCCAAAGCTCCAGCAGCCACGCCCACAACCCAGGCAACCTGACGGTTCCCCGCCTATCCCAGTAGCATCACCAAGAATTAAAAGACAAGCAGCCCTTTGGGTTATGGAGATGTTTTCCTTCATTTGTCCCTGCTTACAGAAATACTATGTGCTCATTACAAAAGCACACAAAATGTAACGATGAAAAATCATCATGTTTAAATTTTGAAAGCAAGGCATAAACAGGCAGACCACTGATATATGTTATATGACCCACAAGGTAACTTTTTTTAGTGTGTGGTAGCTTCCAACATTTAAAAAGCTAGATTTCATTTAGAAATCAGCAAAGTCACAGAGGGTGCTCCTTCCGACATATGACAAGGGCCAGCTGGGGTTGAGTGGCAGCTGCCTCTTTCAGGTGGGGTGTGGGCTCCTGGCATCTCTGCCTCTTCCTCTTATGGTCCTTGCACTGCCCTGCTGGTTTCAGGTTCTGCCTGGTCCCTGTCACACACAGAATTGGTGACTGCTGGCCTGTTGTAGATGATTTCAGACTTTGCTGTGCTCATAAAGCTTTCTAGGAAACCCTCTGAAAATTTGCCTCTGCCTCCAACAGTGGCCTGCGATGCTCCAAAAGACCACCCAACTTCCAGCATCAAAGAACATTGCACTTACAGCCCCTTCTGTGGGCTCAGCAAGCCGGGCCAAGTTCAATGTCTCCTTCTCAGACTGACTAACCCAGCTCAACAACAACTGATGTCTACACACTTGAGCACACAGCCTCTCAGCTAACCCCCCAGGAGAAGGTCCCACAGCCCAGAGCACCTGCCGGGCTGCCTTTTCCATAGGGAAACTCCAAATCCAGTGTTTAAATCCAGCCCCCAATGTAGATAGGCTTCACCAATGCAAGACAGCCACAGAGACTGGGCTGCCAGTGCAGGGGCGGCCTGCAGGCCCAAAGACCCTGTGATATGCTGGCTTCCTGTGTGTTTATTTTCACTCCAGTTCCACTAGTTAATTATTCCCTGACTGCCTCATTGATTATTGTTTTCCTGGAACCTAACCCCGTTGCACACAGAGGGGGCCCTCAATCCATGATGGATAGATGGTAGGTGAGCAGACAGACCCACGACAGGGGTTGGGGGCCTGCATATGCTTCAGGGCAGGAAGGAGGGTCTGAGTCCCTCAACTGCAATTTCTAATTTGCCAATGTCACGAGAAAATGCTTCTTTAAAATGTTAAATTCTGAAGTACGGTGTAAGGTTCCACAATGACATCAATGATGCTGATAGTGGGAGAACTTTTTTTGTCCCTTTGTGCATTTTCCACTTTGTTTCATGAAGCTCATGTTTAACTGCCAAAGCTGAGCTGTAACGAAGTGAGTATTCACCCCCCGGACTTTGTGGACACCTCAATGCCAAGGGCCCACAGAGGAAAGGACAATGCTTCGCCTCAGTTTGGCTCTCACAGTGTTTTTGAGAGGTGGAAAAGGAAATAAGGGAGGTGAGGCTGGCCTTCCACAGTGGAAAGCGACCCATTACTTGGTGGCCCAGTAATGACTGATACCCCCAACCCCACCCCACCTGCTATCAGCAAAAGCAACATTAGCTTGCCTTCCAGATCCTGGAAATCCAAAATGTTATGGGAAATTATATTTCTTTTGGAGCAAAGGATGCTAATTTTTTTACCACTGGCCTATGAATGCTTCCAAAGAAAAAAAGGAAACATAAGGAAATTTTCTAATACAAATACATGAATTTAAACTAAAGCAGACAGGTGCCTAGAAAAGCACACTGCTTGGGTGCTGGTACCATCCTCTCCCCTGGAGCAGCCAGAACAGCCGTGCACTGCCCCTGGGAGCCCTGGACAGGTCTCTGCCCCTGGGGCTGGTCTCCAGGCATGTTCCCCAGACACACAGGGTGGGCGGCCAGAGCTTGGGGCCAGCCCCTTCGCAAAGACAGGAGGAGACCAAGGCTCTGGGGGGAGGAGTGCGCGCTGCCGAGGACATGGGCTGAGGAAAGCTGTGTGCGGCCCTCCTGCCTTGTCAGCGCTTTCTCAGTGCTCCTGGGTGCTGGGTGCCGTGGGGAGAGTAAGCCCTGCAAACCTGAAACTCGCAAGCAAATGGGGGGTGAGGGGGATGGAGGTTTAGACCCTTCACAAATAAGAAAGTGAATGGCCAAGATAACCACAGAGGGTGCTATGGGCTGGCAGGTGGGAAACAAAGTGAGGAGCAGCAAGCTACTTCCGGTTTCCTGAGCTGTGCTCAGCTCACCAGCCACTGAGCCCCGGGCAGTTACAAATGCCCCCAGGCTCTGCCAGACACGATTAACAGATTACATAAGGGACAGGCGTGAATCACCAGCAGAGTGCATGAAATGGGACACACATGAACACACACACAGAAGGCGTCCCTACTACCTAAGGCCCCAGCAGCAAGACAGGAAGTGGGGGGTGTGGAGCTGGCCTGGACTTCCCAGTGCTCTCAGACTTAATTCTCATTTGCTTAAGACCACCTGCTGCCCCTAACCTGCCCTCCTCCCTGCCATCCTCCATGCCCTCCTCCCTGACCCTCCTTCCCACACCATTCTGGGAATTACTCATTCCATGTCTGCTTCCCAGAATACTAGACTGTGAGGGCAGAAGCCAGTCCAGCCTCCTGAGGGCTTGGTCCTCAGTTCCCAGAGCAGCACCCAGGGCCTGAAGGGGCTGAAGTGAAGACACAGGAAGGAAGAGAAAGAAATCTTCTCTCCACCATTTCCCAAAGGCCTGAGCCTCAGTTTCCACATTAGCACAATTGGGGTTAGAACCAACCTGCTGGAGGATGATGACAACATGCTCTGTCTGCCTGCCCTGCAGCCTGTATTTTACCTTATTTTATTAACTCATTTTTAAAAATGCACTTTCACACGCAGTCAGATTCACTTTCAGTGTGCAGATGTGAGTTCTGACAAACATTCAGAAGCATATGATCCCCACCACAATGAAGACACAGTTCCATTGCCCCGGAAGTCCCTCCTGCACGGCTTTGTAGTCACACCCCCGCCCCCCTCCGGTTCCTGGCAACCATTGCTCCATTTCCTGTTCCTATAATTTTGCCTTTTCCAAAATGTCATGGAAGGGGGTCATAGAGCAGGTAGTGTTTATGTCTGACTTCTTTCACTCAGCACAGAGCACTGAGACCGTTCGCGGTGCTGTGTGCACCAGTGGTTCATTCCTTTTTATCATCTCTCCTGGAAGGAAGTCTCATCACTTGGGAACCGGCTCACAGAAAATAACAGTGAACCTGCTGATTCTACCTCCCCTCGTAAGTTAGCCAACAGCTTTCTAGGACCCATTCTGGCTTGGGATGGAAAGGTGAACCAGGAGTCAAGGGTCCCCCTTCTGGGCTGCATCTGTGACCCAAACTGCGAGATCTGTGCAAGCCCCTACCCAGCCTCTCTCTGAGGTTGCTCTTTGGCAAAATGGCCAATAACACCCAAACTTCCTCAAAGAAGATGAGTTTTTTTTAAAGACACATGGTTTATAACTAGTATAGATATCTTAGACAATATTGTAATTTTTAGAAGCATTCCACATTATCACATCACAAAATTGAGCACCATCATATACAAATAGAAAGACCATGATGAATTGGGGAAAACAGAAATTCACTGACAGTGCAGTTGTTGATGCAGAAGGTAGATTGCCATGTGGCAATAAGGAGGCAGGACTAGCTTTGGAGGGTCTGGATCTTGGTTTAACACATACAAAGTCTGGGGACCCCTGTCAGGTGCAGAAAGAAAGGTCCAGCAAGCAGTGGGGAGCTGGGGTTTGTAGTTGAGGTCAAAGAGAATGCCCTGGCAGGGATGGGCCAACCAAAGGCAAGAATCTACAGTGACAGAAGAGGCCAGGAGCCATGGACGTAGGGAGGAGTACACCTGAGAACAGGAGTGGGGAGCCAGTAAACGAGCAGAAATAGAGTAGTCCAGAAGGAAAGGGGGCCAGGGCTTGATGCTGTGAGAGGGAGCCAATGATGCAGACTGGGCAAAGCCTACCTCATGGCTTCACCCTCAAAAGACGGCCAACACTCTGGTTCAGGACAGTAGTGGGGGGTGGGGCAGACAACCAGCCAAGCTCTGAGGAGAAGTGAGTGAGAGAGGCAGACATGGAAGCAGAAAAGAGGGTGAATTCTCTTGAGACTATTGGGAGGAGAATAAAAGAGAAAAATAGGATGGGGAAGGTCATCATAATATTGGGATGGCCAAAAAGGTCCTTTAGTTTATTCTGTATGATGGCTCTAGTAGTGCTTACTTGTCTTGAACTTCATTCAAAACTGTTTTGTTGGACTGTATTGTGGCAACTGTCATATCAGCATGCATTAAAAAAACTTATCAAAATTGGTGAATTTTTGTGCAACCATTTTAATATTGAAGATGAAAGAAAATATGCAACATTTTCAGCCTATTATGCTTTATTATTTAAGAAAGGTAAAAGTGCAACTGACACGCAGGAAAAGATCAGTGCAGTGAATGGAGAAGGTGCCGTGACTGATCGAACATCTGAAAAGTGGTTTGTGAAGTTTCTTGGCACTATCGACATTTTGGCCAAATAATTCTTTGCTGTGGGGCTGTCTTATACATTGGAAGATATTAAGCAGTACCCTTGGCCTCTACTCACTAGAAGCCAATGGTGGGAGATAACCAACATACTCAAAATATCCAAATCAATAAAGTTATTGATGAAAATGAAAAATGTCTTACTTTGTGGGAAAAACTAAATGGAGTTTTTCACCAGCCCAACATTAACAGTAATGAGTACTCATAATGGCCTGTGGATACTGAATATTACTGTGTGGCAGGTGTGTGTCATTGTCTCAGATAATCCACACAACAACATGATGGGCAGATTCTGTTAACAGCCCATCTCACATGTGAGGAACCTGGGGCACACGGCAAGTACACAGTACCAGCAGAGAGGGCGGCTGAGCCTTGGCTGCAGGCCTCGTGGTCACAGCCTCCCCACCACACAGGAGTTGAGTCCAGCTGCTGGCAATAAGAAGGCTTAGCAGGAGCCAGGGAAGGAAGTATGTGGCCCAGGAGGGACACAGGAGGGAAGGAGCCACTGGAAAGAGA
Organism: Macrotus californicus; assembly: GCA_007922815.1. Taxonomy (NCBI): domain Eukaryota; kingdom Metazoa; phylum Chordata; class Mammalia; order Chiroptera; family Phyllostomidae; genus Macrotus; species Macrotus californicus. Next base: position 50,106 of record VMDR010001761.1, read on the forward strand.
GCTGGAAGATGAAGGGACCCGGAGGCCACAGGGTGGGTACACTCTCAGGCGTGCCCTCAAGCCCCTACACTGGAGGTTTGCTACATTCTTTTCAGTAACAGAATCCATATGTCAAACCCGATTCTACTCAAAACCAAAGACATCAACTTGGTAGAAGCAGAGTTGCTCTAGTTCACAGGTGGCAAACACAAGGCCCGCAGGCCAAATCCGGCCCTCTGCCTCGTTTTATCCGGCCCAGCACCTTGTTTCTACCCGGTGGTGGCAGCACCAAGCTCTCGCTTAACTGTTAAGGAGTAGTTAGATTTATACAGTCCTCAAATTACATTCGGCCCTTTGAAGGCAACCACGAGGCTGATGTGGCCCCCAGTGAAAATGAGTTTGACACCCCTGCTCTAGTTAAAAGGAAGGAGGAATGGAAGCTGAATCCAGCAACTTCCCCCACCCCTACACCTTGTGGCCACTAAGGAAGGGACCTTCCTAGGAATGAGGGAGTCGTTAGGGCTTCCTGACAGCTAGCTTTCTCTCTCTCTCTTTCAACTTTCAAATATTTAAATATTAACACATTCAAAATTAAAATTAACCAGGGATGTACTGTGTCTTGTGTCTGCACCACACTATCCAGCACATAATTCAGACTCAATAAATGGGTGACAGAGAGGTCTGGGCAAGACCTGTGTGGGGTCAAATCTGATCCTCCCTCACCTCACCGGCTGAGTAACGCTCAGCAAGTGTCTGACCCTCAAAAGGCATCAGAAGACCCAGCAATTCCCCCACCTCTTGGGATTTTAAGGTTAAAACCGATGCTCATAAGAGCACTTAGCACAGTGCCCAGCTGCTGACAAGAACACAGGAAATCTTACCTACCAGTGTTATTAATAGCATCAACAGGATTGAAAATACGTTGGGGGAAAAACAAAGAATCCACTGGAAGGAATGAAAATGTCCCCATGGGAAGCACAGTGTCCCGTGTGTCCATCTCTTTCATTTTTGTAGCAATGGGAGGCATGGTCTGGACCATGGAGGTGTGACGGTCAGGCTCAGCTGAAGCCAGGCATTTTTTAACTAGTGTTTGTGCAGCACAATGTACCTTTTTGGCCCCCTTTCTGTCTGAATCTGTGCTCTAAGAACCTTGGAGAATGCACCTCCCTCTATGTCTTTTCTAGGGCTTTGGATAATTGACAACAGTAGGTGCCGATGTTAAAATAACTGCATAGACATTGCAGTGTAAGAACTCAAAATTAAATTAGAAATACCTGGAAGTGAATCTCTTCCAGGGCTGAGGGCTGGAGGGAGCAGGTTTCCTGCCTCCGCAGGAGAACCGGACCAAGGAGAAAAACAGCACTGAATGTGGGTGAAGAGTGCCCTCTTCTGGTCAGCATTAGAAATCTGCAGCTGAAACAATCCAGCTCTCCCAGGAGGGCTCTAGTTGGGCTGCCTCGAGGCGCTTCAGCCTTAAATATCTTCTGTAGTTTGTTTTGTTTTGTTATTAATCTGAACTGCAAACAGAAAGGAGATCTGAGAGAAAGTACAAGGCCATAGAGCATTTCACCCCTCACTTGCTTTTCTTGCTGGAGCACTTGAATGTCACCTTAAAATGGTCTGGTAGATGCTACAGCTCCGCATCAGAGAACCCACGCAACTTGGGGGTCTTGACCAAGTGTCTGCAGGTGGCCCACATAAGCATCCCATTTCCATTCTAACAGGCTGTCCTTTTCACCAGACACCTGCGTCCTCCCAGAAAAAGCCAGTGGGTCTGGGTGCAGAGAGAGCGAGATCCCGGTGGCCCAGACTCTGTAAAGTTGGGATGTTAACTTGTAAAAGATTTACAAATAATTTCTGACAGGTTAAAAAATAATTCCAAAGGTTACAGTGTGATTTCCTTGTGGGACCTTAAACAGTTTATATCTACATTTGTAGTCTTATCCCAACATTCTTTTCTCCACATTTTTCCATAACTATATATACATATGTATACACACACACATATACACATATGTAGGCATATACACACATGGCAGTATATGTGGCAGTATCTATGCATATACATGCGCTCACATGCATGCATGTGTGTGTATCTATCCTCCTGGATACTTCTTAGAACCAGGTTTCTTTTCCTCAGTCATCCAGTTCTCTCATTACTGAGTTAGGCATTTACCAAGGCTAAGAATATATTTGTACAAGAATTAAGAAAGGTTTTCAGGAAAAAAGTGGACTTTTGTATGATTCTGTGAGATCTGAAATATGGTAGGGGGGAAAGCACCCCCGGCAGAGGTGACGGCATGTGCCAGCCCTGTGGTAGGGAATGTGGCACACTGGGGAAACAGAGAGAAGGTTGTGGGACCTCCAACATCTGTGCCTGGAGCCTTTCAACCGACACCTGCTCTATCAACATCATGACATAAATGTCAAGTAGAGCCCCCCTGCGTGTCCCAGCCACATGCAACAGCTGTGTCCTGAAGACGCAGAACTGTCCTCACAGGGTGAGAGAAGAACTGTGTTCCCAGAATCACACTGCTGCACCTCCATGTCACCCTTCTCTAGTAACTGGGGAGGGGCTAGGCAAAAGACAGCTGGCCAAGTCCCAGTTCTCAGAGGGAGAAGACACCCCTGCACAAACCACACCCAGCTGCCACCTTCAGCACACATCACAGAGAAGAATCGCGATCCCTGGTCATCGACAGCTCCGTGCCAGGCCCTCTGTCAACTTCAGTGCCTTCGGCAGCTGGCTCCAGCTCTACAGTCTGCTCATTCACCAAGTCAACACAGCATAAATACCTGCTCAGGGAGGCTTGTTGGACCCTACAATAGGGTAATTTCCGTACATTGCTACCAAAATCACTACTGTACACTCAGGTGTGCATCAGCCTCCTGAGAACAGTGATGATTTTCTCTCTCTCATAATGTCAACAACACCAGCCCTGGGGCAGAAGACCATGGCCAGAGGCTGGTAATTAACCGTGTGACTTTAGACAAGTCGTTTAACCTGCTTGAGCCTCAGTGTTCTGCTCTGGAAGGGCAAAAACTCATACCTCATCAAAAGGCTCGGCAATCATGGAGAAAAACACATTATAGATTCTATTCAATAAAGCAACACACATGTTATTTTCATATTTGTCATGAGTATTAGTTGCTATTTTTATAATATCACAAGACCAAGTAAACAACACAACTTTCTATAAAACTTGGGCAATATTTTCATATAAAAATGCAAAAACAAAAACAAGTAAATACATGGCAAGAAAGCAAGGCAGAACTCTACAAGCTGTGGTAACACAAGGCCGGCAGGCGCATTCCTGGAGCGAGGCGACGCCAGGCAATGTTCTGGGCACCCGCCTGCTTCTGCTCAGGCATTACAGTAACAGCTTATGGTCAGGTTAAGCCAACATGTTAGGTTTTCCTGAAAAGAGACCACTTTGTGAAGACTATGAGTATTTCTCTAAAATTACTTGTCAGAAGATAAAAGAACTTCAACAGCCCCATTCATTTCCCAGGAAAGTTTTTTTCCCCCCATTATTATGAGCCTTAATTATCTCAACATTCTAGCACTCATGTAGATGGGTAACCTTTTAATGTCTTTTTTGTTAGACCTAGAACTCTAAATAGTACCTCCTTCCCACATTCTCCAGAATCCAAGATAATAGAAGAAAATAAAATATTTAGCAGGAATGATGGCTGGTCCACACAGCATCAATTCTTAGCCTTGGGTTTGTAATACCTCAAGATTTTCACTATATCAGAGAATAATGTGGCCCTGGCCAGACGGCTCAGTGGGTTGGAACATCGTCCTGTGCACCAAAAGTTTGCCGGTTCAATCCCTGGTCGGGGCAAGTACAGGAGGCAATGGATTGATGTTTCTCTCGTTGATATTCATTTTCTGTCTCTCTCTTTCCCCTTTCCTCTCTCCCTAAAATCAGTAAGCATTCCTCAGGTGAGGATTAAAAAAATAATAATGTGAAATGCTAAAAATCAAAAATAAAATCAAGATATATCAATTCATTGTAACTTACTTTATATGCTTTTCTGCTCCTTTAGAAATGGACTCAGTGGCCATGACAATATCAGAGAGTGAGGATATTTATGGTCCCTGGCATATAGGAGACACGCAATCATTATTTTTGAATCACTGAATTCCAAAGTGGTTAGAACTGGAAAAAGGTTCTCAAGAGTCTGCTACAAAGGGGAAAAACAGAGTAAGTTTTCTTAGCATATAATTTTTTATGTCAAGCACCTTTCCTGACCACAGTGTCATGAAACTAGAAATCAACTACAGGAAGAAAACGGGGAAAAAACACAAATATGTGGAGACTAAACAACATGCTACTAAACAACTAATGGATCAAAGAGGAAGCCTAATAAAAAATCAAAAACTACCTTGAAACAAATGAAAATGAAAACCCAACTTTTCAAAATTTATGGAATGCAGCAAAGCAGTTCTAAAAGAGAAGTTCATATGTACAGGCCTAGCTCAAGAAGCAAGAAAATTCCCAAATAAATAATGTAACTCTCTACACCTAAAGGAACAAGAAGAAGAAGAATGAACAAACCCCAAACTAAACAGAAGGAAGGAAATAGTTAAGATCACAGAGGAAATTAAAAAAATAGAAAGATAAATAAAACTAAGAGCAGGTTCTTTGAAAAGATAAACAAAATAGACAAACCTTTAGCCAAAATCATCAAGAAAAAAAGAGAACCCAAATAAATAAAATCATAAGTGAAAGAGAAGTTACAATTGACATCACAGAAATATAAAGTTTCATGAAAGAATACTATGAATAACCAATAAGTTTGAAAATCTGAAAGAAACAGATAAATTTCTAGAAGTATATAACATTTTAAGACTGAAACAGGAAGAAATAAAAAATCTGAGACCAATTTCTGGAAACGAAATTGAAGCAGTAATCAAAAACCTTCCAATGAATAAAAGTCCAGGACCAGATGGCATCACAGGTGAATTCTACCAAACATTCAAAGAAGAATTAATACCTATCCTTCTTAAACTATTTCCAAAAATCAAAAGGAAGGAATGTTTCCAAAATCATTTCATGAAGTTAGCATTACCCTGATACCAAAACCAGATAAAGACATTACCAAAAAAGAAAATTACAGGACAATGAATAGGTGCAAAAATTCACAACAAAATATTAGCAAACCAGATTCAACAATACATCAAAGGATAGTTCACCAGGACCAAGTGGGATTCACATCAGGGATGTAAGGATGGTTCACTATCTGTAAATCAATGTGATACATCACATTAACAAAATAAAGGATAAAAACCCATCTCAATAGATGCAGGAAACACATGTGGAAAAAATTCAACATCATTTTATGCTAACAACTCTCAACAGCTTTTGAGCAGGGCCCCCTGGAGAGGTGGCTGAGGTGCAGGCAACTGAGGTGAATGTGGACAACGAGGCACAGCTGAGCTCAAGTGCTGGCGATCACTAGTCCCAAGTGCTCTGACGTGCGACGCAAGCTGCTGTGAGGCTTGTTAGGGGGTCCCCGCCCCAAACCTCCTGGTCAGAGTGGGGACAGAGGGAGCTGTGACTGGGTCAACTTGCTCCTGTCACAGCACTTCACAAGGACAAGCCACTTTCTCATAAAAGAAATGAGCTTAAAAGATGCCTGAAAGTGGAGAAGGTAATGAAGAAGGAAGCCAAGCAGAAGCAGCCAGTGAGAAACAACCAAGCCAGGCCACTACTGTGGCCACCAACCACACCACCGACAATGTTATGGTGCCAAGGAAGAGAGCCTGGACCCAAACCAATACACAAGATTAACAGCCAAGCAGTGCACCAACTAAAGGTCAGCTGGGCAGACTCGTACCCACACATGTTGCGTGCACACATCTCACTTCCTCACTTCATCCAAGAATCCAGTTACTTGCAGCCTGGGGACCACCTGAGTGACATCACTTAAAGGTGGCAGGTAGGATTCATGTCTAAAGAGCCTCTGGGGAAAAGCTCGTCTTCTATGACCTTCGAGGAGAGGGGGTCAAGTGGCAAGCCAGGGCCAATTTCCGGAATTATACATCAGAAGAAGAATGTATCTGTATCAATAACAAACTGTGTCAATGACACATAAGGGGAATCCTGGGAAAACCAAGAATGGTGAGCTGAATATCATTCCCTCCAAGATCATGCTGCTGTCTCCTTGCTTGCATATGTTACTTCATTTTCACTTGGCCTCGAAGACAAGAAAACATAATATCATCAGAGATACTTGGACTTGATCCTTAGTGGCTTTGTGAGGCAGAAATTTATCATCTGTTCTAAAATCATCACATATTATATAAGAAGTTTCTTGGATGAGCTGGGATTCCTAGAGACTGGAACTCCCCTGATGAACCTCGTTCCAGGGGGAGAAATGGCCAAGCCTTTTATCTCCTACCACAATGAGCTGGACATATATTTTCTTTATATTTTTTATCCTCCCTGAGAATATGTTTATTGATTTTAAAGAGAAAGGAAGGGAGGGAGAGAGAGAACATCAATGTGAGAGAGAAACATCTATTGGTTGCCTCCTATCCACGCCCAACCAGGGATCAAACCCACAACCTAGGTATGTGCCCTGACTGGGGATGGAATCCACAACCCGTTGGTGTATGGGATGACACTCCCATGACCCAAGCCACCCGACCAGGGCTGGACATGAATTTTTATATGAAAATTGATCCAGAACTCTACCATAAGATGGTAGCATTACTATCTATTGCCAACATGGTTGGTGGCATTGACTGGGTTTTCAAAGAACATTGGCAGCTTTTCAAAGAACAGGCCAAGGCCAAGGCCACTGGCGATGATGAGGCCATGTTCAGAGGTGAGTACTTCTGCACTTAGATGCCAGTTCCAGAATGAAGGAATTGATCAGATTCACACTGCTGCATTCACCACCTGTGAGTTCCACATGGCCTACACAGACTATCACAATATCACAGAAAACATGGAGAAGGTGACTTCAGGGATGTTGAAGCCCATTACAGGCAGTTACGAGGTCACCTGCTGTCCGGATGGCCCGAGGACCAAGCCTAGGAGATTAACTTCACCCCACCCTCCCAGAGAAGCAACACAGTAGAAAAGCTTGAGAAAGCCCTGGGGGTGAGGCTGCCAGAAACTAACCTCTTTGAAACTGAAGAAGCTTGCATGTTCTTGATGATATCTGAGTGGCAAAAGCTGTCGAATGTTTTCCTGAATTGAATGTCTTCCACTCGAACCACAGCCAGGCTCCTTGATAAGTTTGTTGGGGAGTTCCTGGAAGTGATATGCATCAATCCTACATTTATCTGTGATCACCCACAGATAATGAGGGTCTGACTAAGTGCTTTGAGCTGTTTATCATGAAGAAGGAAATATGCAATGCCTACACGGAGCTGAATCACCCCATGCCATACAGCAGTGGCAGCTTTTCAAAGAACAGGCCAAGGCCAAGGCCAAGGCCACTGGCAATGGTGAGGTCATGTTCAGAGAGGAGTACATCTGCACCATGCTGGAATACAGGCTGCCCCCCGCAGCTGGCTGGGTCGTGGGCATCCACCACAACCCCATGTTTCTCACAGACTCCAATTACTTCATGGAAGTGCGTCTCTTTCCTACTATGAACCCTGAAGACAAGGAGAATGTAGCAACTGCTGATACACTAGAAAGCACAACCCATGGCACTTCTGTCTAGAAAATAATTGCAAGTCACATAATTTAGACATCTTCGTATTTTTGCAAAAGATCAAGGACTACAGGGGAGTTCCTGTGTGCCACTATCCACTTGACCACTGCAGTTCAGTCATCAGAAGAGAAGGGAAATTAAGAATTCCTTTCTACTCCTTGTTACCAAGTAAACCACTTATCTTAAACAAAAAAACAAAAAAACAACACAACTCTCGACAAAGTGGGTATAGAAGGAATATATCTTAGCATAATAAAAGGTATATATGTGTGCACAGGCATGAGAAACCCACAGCTAACACCACGCTCAACAGTGAAAAGCTGACAGCCCTTCCTCTGAGATCAGGTACAAGACAAGGGTGCCCACTGTCACTGCTATTCACCGTGGTACCAGAAGTTGGAGCCAGAGCAACCGGACAAGACATAAAGACAGAAGGCATCCAAATGGGCAAGGAAGATGTAAAACACTCATTATTTTCAGATGGCATGATACTATAAATAGAAAACCCTGAAGACTCCACCAAAAACTATCAGAACTAGTAAATGACTTGAGTAAAGTTGTAACATACCGAATCAACACGCAGAAATCTGTTGCCCTTCTGTACACCAATAATGAATGATCAAAAGAAGAAATTAAGAAAAAAATCCCCTTCACAATTGCAGCAAAAAGTATAAAATACCTTGGAATATATTTAAGAGGTTTAGGTACCAATACTCTAAAAACTATTAAAACATAAAAGAAACTGAACAAGATACAAACAAATGAAAGGATATACCTTGCTCATGGATTAAAGGATTAACATTGTTAGAATGTCCTTATTCCCCAAAGTAATCTACAGATTCAGTGCACTCCCTATTAAAATACCAGTGATATACCTCAGAATTTGAACAAGTAATCGTAAGATTTATATGGAACCACAAAAGAGCCCAAACAGCCAGAGAAGCCTTGAGAAAGAACAAAGTGAGAGGTCTGATGCTCCCTGACACCAAACTCTGCTATAAAGCTACAATGATCATGGTAGCTGTTTATGGTGCTAGCATAATAACAGATGTATAAAGATCAATATGATAGAATGGAGGGCCCAGAAAGACACCCTCGCTTATATGGTCAATTAATCTATGACAAAGGAGGCAAGGATATATCGGGTTGGCCAAAAAAGCTCATTTGTTTTTTTCGGGCCCCAGTAGTGCTTACCTGTCTTTAATTTCATTTGAAACTGTTTTGTTAGATTCTATTGTCACAGCTGTCACATCAGTATCATCAAAAAACACTTGCCAAAACTGGTGATTTTTTTGTGCAGCCATTTTAATATTGAAGATGGAAAAAATGCACAACATTTTTGGCATATTATGCTTTATCATTTCAATAAAGGTAAAAATGCAAAACACAGAAAAAGATTAGTGCAGTGTATGGAGAAGGTGCTATGATTCATTGAATGTGTCAAAAGTGGTTTGTGAAGCTTCTTGGTACTATTGACATTTTGGCCAAATAATTCTTTGCTGTGGGGCGGCTCTCTTACGCATTGGAAGATGTTTAGCAGCACCCCTGGCCTCTACCCACTAGAAGCCAATAACAGGAAACAGGTGACAAACTCAAAATATCCAAATCAATAGAGTTATTGGTAAAAGTGAAAAATGTGTCTTTTTTTTAATGGAAAAAACTAAACGGCTTTTTTGGCCAACCCAATATAAGAGGGTAAAGACAGCCTCTCCAATAGTGTTCTTGGCAAAACTGGACAGATACATGCAAAAAATAACATTGGACCACTTCATTACACCATATACAAATATAAACTCAAAACGGATTAAAGACAAATAGAAAACATAAATCCTAGAAGAAAACATAGGCAATAAACTCTTGACATTGCTCTTACCAGGATCATTTTGGATATATCTCCTGGAGCAAGGGAGACAAAAGAAAAAATAAACAAACGGGACTACATAAGATTTACAAGTTTTTGCACAGCAAAAGAAATCATCAACAAAACAAAAAGACAATCTACTGAATTTTTCCCATGATACATTCAATAAAGGGTTAATATTAAAAATATATAAAGAACTCATACCAATAAACACCAAAAAATCCAATGAAAAAATGGGCAGAGAACCTAAATACACTTTTTTCCAAAGAGGACATACAGATGGCCAACAGACACATGAAAAGATGCTCACCATCAGTGATCATCAGAAAAATGCAAATCAAAACTGTAATGAGATACTACCTCATACCTGTCAGAAAAGTTATCATCAATATACGTTGGCGAGGATGTGGAGAAAGGGCACCTCCCTGCACTGTTGGTGGGAATGCAAATTGGTGCAGCCACTATGGAAAATACTATGGAGGTTCCTCAAAAAACTAAAAGCAGGACTACCTTACGACCCAGAAATTCCATTTCTGGGTATTTATCCAAAGAAATATGAAACATTAATTCAGTCCTGGCCAGTGTGGCTCAGTTGGCTGGAGTATCTTCCCGTATACCAAAAGGTTGGGTGTTTGATTCCCAGTCAGTGCACATGCCCAGGCTGCGGGTTTGATCCCTGGTCAGAGTGTGAATGGGAGGCAACCAATCACTCTCTCTCTCTCCATCTGTCTCTATCCTTTCCTGTTGCTCTAAAATCAATAAGCATATTTAAAAAATAACTCCCCCAACTCATTTGAAAAGATATATGCATCCTTATGTTCATTACAACATTACTAGTAATAGCTAAAATATGGAAGTAACCTAGATGTCCATCACTAAATGAATGGGTAAAGAAGATGTGGTTGGTACACACACACACACACACACACACACACACACACACACACAATAAGAGTATTATTCAGCAATTTTAAAAAAGGATGAAATTTTGCTATTTGTGACAATAAGGAATGGACCTTGAGGGCATTATGCTAAGTGAAATAAATCAGAGAAAGACAAATACTGTACACTATCACTTACATGTGAAATGTAAAAAAAGCAAAATAAATAAACAGAACGAAACAGACCCATAGATGCAGAAAACATGCTGATGAACGCCAAAGAGAAGGGGATGGGGATGGAAATAAAAAGATAAAATAACATGGAAGGAAGGAAGGGGGAAAGGAAGAGAGACAGAAAGCAAGCAAAGCTTGGTGGTGGGTTCATTAAAATTTTGGTATTACCTACACACTTTCCTATATGCTTGAAATATTTTATTAAAAATAGAAATAAGATGAGAACTTTTAAGACAATAAAGTATGTAAAAAATAAAATGATAATGAACCCACTATGTTTGCATAAATACACATTTTTTTATCTTCACCTGGGGACACACTTATTAATTTTAGAGAGAGGGGAAGAGAGGAAGAGAGAGAGGGAGAGAAACAATGGGAGAGAGAAACATCGACCAGTTGCCTCTCTCACGCGCCCCAACATAGGACCAAACCCACAACTTAGGTATGTGCCCTGACAGGGAATTGAACCCACAACCTTTTGGTTTACAGGACAATGCTCCGACCAACTGTGCCACACTGGCCAGGGCAATGTAAATACACATTTTTAATGAAAAATAGTTTCTTGTTTTAAAACCAATAAAACACAAAAAAGAGGTGCTCAAGAGTCTGCCACTAGAGGGCAAAAGAGAGTAAATTTTCTTAGCATACAGGTTTTTTTAACCTAGTCTCCATTTGAGACTCCACTAGAGAGGAACCTAAAAAATATTAAGTTGAAGATAAAATTGGACAATTGAAAGCTTTCTGGTGAAACTCTAATGAAACTTCAGGGCTGACCTAAGAGTTCTGAGGACTCCTTTAGTCCAGGCACTGAGGACCTCTGTTTAAAATGGAACTGGGTTACCAGTCCTGGATAACACATTAACACCCAACAACCATTAACAGCCAGCGAAGGGCAAGGCCCCAGGAGAGACTCTGGGCCCAGGCCAGGTGAGTTTCAACTGAGAGGAGAAGAGGAACATGTGTGTGGGACCCCTCTACAAACAGGCCCATGAGACCTCCTTCAGTCATCATTGTCCCATATCCCCATTTTGTAGATCTAGAAACAGGGGCCCCCCGATTAAGGAAGAGACTTTCAATGAATGGCATCACCCATCTCCCCATAGCCACTCTGGACCCCAGGAGACCACAGACCTCCCCCCTTCATTTCTGTATCCACCTTGCTCCAGACACGCCCTCCCCCACCCGGGCCTCTATCTTAGCTCCCTCTGCACACAAACCAGCACGAAGCTGTTAAATCTCAAATACAGTCATTCCCTCTTCATCCCAGCATCCCATTTCAGATCTTTGAAAGGTTCCCTATCTCTTATAGAATAAAATCCAAGTTAAGTAGACCCTCTAACCTCTACACCCATCCCCATCCCACCTACCCCTGAACCTACTTCCTGGAAGCACCACCCCAGCATCCTACACCTGGTCTCCAGCCCTGCAGAAGCCAACGCCTCCACCCCCAGCATCCAGGCCTGTGATCCTTGGTTATCTGTGAGCCGTGGAGCCTCTGAAGACCCAGACCCCATACTCTCCTCTCTGAGAAGCCTTCCTGACTCCCTACCACGACCGCCCTCAGGAGAAACCACTCCCCCTTTGTCCCTCAACTCTTAGTTCAGTCTTCTAGCCTGTCCACCTACATGCCCTGTGGGGAGTTCCTTCAGGGCAGGTCCATGTTCAGTCATTTCCGCCCAGTCCATGGCCTAGAAGAGCCCGGCCTTAGGGAAGGGCTAAAGGCACTGGCTTCTTGGAAGGGGCTGCTATCAAGAGGAAGAGCAGCTCATGTTGGACAGGAAGAGTTGCCAAAAACAAACACTGCCCTCTGACAACTGAGCGATGGGCTTGTCTGAGCAAGAAGGACAGGCAAGAGTGGGGTCTGGCAGCCTCTCCATAAACAGGGCTGACTCCACACAGAGCCTACCCTGGGCAGGTTGTCACAGGAACTCAGAGGAGCTGCTTGTGGGGGCTTTTTCCACATCCACATAGTCCTTTGCCCTGTTCAACAGAGAGGGGCATCCTGGGAGCAAAGTGGGAGGCCCCAGTAGGAGATGGGGTGAGGGGTCAGTAATCCCAGTGTCCCCCGTGCACCCCCACCACACTGCCCTGTCTTGTCATCCCCCATATAATTAGAGTTTTATGTTTTCACTCTTCCAGGGGCTCCATTCCAACTTAGAGTTCCTGGAGGATGCCTGTAACTTGTACACTTCCACATTTCAAAAAGCCACACTCCCTATGAACTCATATACAGTTGTAAGCAACATTGCGTGCAGGCTCTTCTGGCCTCTGTTTCCTCACTTGTAAAATAAGCAGGCAAGACAAAATTACTTTTGATGTCCTGAGTATGGTGTACAATGAGGTTTTTAGGGCTCTCGAGTTATTTACGCAAACGCCAAATCAGTAACATCACAAACTGCTGCTCGCTTCCCAGTGCCAACTTTTTCCAGTCAACCAAGGCTTCCTGCACACAGACAACTGAAAAACAACCACCCCTTTATTCCACCCAGAGAACCACACAAAAGAAAAGGGCCAAACGCTCTGCACACACAAACACACAAACCCCAAGCAGTGAAATTCAACAGGAGGCGGCCCTCACTCAATCATTTGGCAAGACTGTTACTTGGTAACAGATACTGTTCAATATTTACAAATATTAACGCTCATCATATGTGACTAGGAAGGTGGCTTGGCTCCTTCTTTCCCGGCCATCCCGTTTTTTATCCTTTCCCTCCCTGGAGCCAAGAACAACACTGGCTGGATCCTGCTTTCCTGCTGGGTGATCCCGAGAGCAAAGACTGGTCCAGCCCTCAGCAGTGTGTGTGGGAGTGGGGGGGGGGGTGTAGAAAAGGAGGAACACAGCCAAGCCTGCAGGCCAAACCCAATGCCCGAGGACCCCAAAAACCATTCTTCAAGCTATCTTCCCCAAACACCAGCAGAAAGCCAGCAGCCAGCCACTTGGGTTTTCTTGGTTTGGCTTTTAACTCAAACTGTTTCAAGAAAAGGCTGATTCAAACACAGCTTCTCTTTACCCCGTCCCTCCATTGTGGAATGGCTCATTTCAGGATCCGGAGGAAGTTATGTCCATGTTTATGTCCACAGGCACTTGGAGAGTCGCAGATCCCATGACACTGGCCCGGGCACACATTTCAGCATGCTGTTCTGGGGCCTCACAATGCTTAGTGTGCATCCATGTGGGCAGAACCTCCCTGAGCTTTATTACTAGGAAGTCATCAGGACTGACTTCTACATTGTTCACAACTGGAGCTCTGCATTTGCTCAGCCAACAGATTAAGTACAAGGATTCTGAGGAGTTTTCTTTTTAATCAAAAGTCTTTTAATCAATGACATTTTTAACTCATCACAAATCATTCCTGCTTACTCATCAAATCAATGACTTTGAGAAATACCACTAAAGAACACACTGTCTAATTCCAAAAATAAGCTCCATGTGATGGAAAGAAATGCTATTTTCAGGCCATATTGCTCTTCCTCCAGTTAATTAAAAATAACGAGTCTTTATAGAAGAGAACATAACATGCATGTAAACAACAATAAAGAGATCATTACGTGTAGTATGTTTAATCATAGTAAACAAGTCCTATTCTGCTCCATGAGTTTGAACCCCAACTCTATCATGTACTAGCTGCGTGACCTTGGGCAAATTACTTAACCTCTCTGAGCCTCTGCTTCCTTGGCCGTAAAAGGAGGCTAATAAGCAGCATGTGTATCATAAACTAGTTTGAGGAATCAGTGAAAATATTCCACCAAATGCTTAGCCTGGTACCTGCCCTATAGTAAGCATTCAATAAACATTAGCTATTGTGATTATGAATGTGGTTATTACTCATCCACAGGAGCATCCCACACACTCAGAAGTCAGAAATGACTTCTCAGTGCCTCACACACACTCTTGCAATGGCTAGTCAGAGGCAGATTTAGAATAAAGCCCAGGGTGGGGCCCTCTTTTTCTTAAAAAGGACTCCCCAAATTATATAAGCAGCAGGCCCCACAAAACTTGAATCCTCCCCTCATACAGCTAACGACGGATACTCACTGCCCATCCCTCCCTGATTACATTCCTCCCCACATGCTCCCTTCTGAATGTGTTGGTCCCTCCTATTCATATTTTCTTTTCCTTACTGTGTAACTATAAGCAATAGTGTTTTCTGCATGTAAACTTTAAATAAGTGGAATCATACTGTGTTATACTTAACCTGCAACATTCTATTTGATATATTATATTTTTGAGATTTATGCACATTGATACATGCAAGTCATATGTGCTCTTAGCACTTGATTGTATGGACATAATAGCAAATTTTTTATGCATTTTCCCAGTAATGGATGCTTCAGGTGTTTACAGTTCTTCACTGATACCAACAGTGCTGTAACAAACACACAGCCATGCTTGTTCACATTGCCTTGGAGACCCACACCAGCCAGAGTTTCTCTAGGGAATCATGGCAGATGCTGATGCATCTTTGTCCTTACTAACAGAATGCAACTTTTTCTCGGGCTGCAATTAAACATTCTCACCTTCCAGACCTCCCTGCCTCTACAGGAGGACACACAACTCAGTTCAAAGATGTAGACAGAAAGCTACCAAGGATTCCCGAAGGCCTTTGCATCCCTGATACAGTGCTGGCTCTCCCTTCTCCCCTGCTGGAACATGGATGTGAGGGCAGGAAATGAGCAGCCGCAGTGCAAGCATAAGGACAAAGCCTCACCAAGGGGAAGGCAAAGGTGACAAAAAAGACTTGAATTGCAGCCAACTGGATTGTTTGGGTGCTGAGTTAACCTCTTCCTACCCTTTAGCACTATTTATCATTCTACAAAAGAACAGAAAATATTTCCTTACAAAAGATGAGTTAGTCTTATAGTCTTATATCTTAAAATCCAAAGTGAAATTCTTAAATTAAATATATACTTAATAAATAAATATATATGTATACATATATTTGCTATAACGACAAGACATTTTTTCCCTTTTTATTGAGTTTATTGGGGGGACATTGTTTAAAAATGACAAGATTTTTCATTTATAAATTTCAACAGTCAGAACAACCAAACTGGAAAAGGGAACATGCACTCAAACACCTTCCCAGAGCTGGTTAAGAATAAGATAGTGACAGGGAGTGGGGCAGAGGCAAGGGGACGGGAATGCCTTCCCTGGGGGCCAATTTCTCTTTTACAGCCTCTTTAAAGCAAACGCCTATAATACTTCAGAAGATGACAATCTCTCAGTGCAACAGGCAAGGCTGAAGGTTTTGATGCTACTCAATACCACATTACACTTGCCTTTTAAGTGACCGATTCATCCTCGTTGGATTGTACACAGTTTATTAACTCTCAATCCTCTACCACATTTGGTCAATGAAAGCTGGATGGATTGAATATTCTGTCTCCTTATACGTGTTGATAATGTCCTCACACATACATATTTCCCTTCTGGGTAAGAGGAACCCAGACAAACATGATTCAGGGTAACTTTGTGTTAAAGAGACAAAGCCTTCAGTACATTTTTGCATACGGTTAAAACTGACCCAATAGAACCTGAGCACATTATGCTAAATGAGGTAAGTCAAAAAAAAAAAAAAAGAAAAAGACAACAGCAAGAGTGAGAATAGATAATATTCAAAATGCATTTACTACGTGCCAGGCACTGTTCTAAATACTTCACGTATATGACTTTAATTAAGTTCCAGGAAAAGGGGAAGTACTATTATCATCCCCACATTAGATGAGGAGAACTTAAAGAGACATTAAGTAACGCCAACATCACAAACCTGGTAAGAGGCTGAGCCAGGCTCTGTGAGCCTAGCCCTGCAGGTTATGCATTGGTGTGGTAGCTGAATAACGGTCCCCAAAAGACGTCCATGTCCTAATTCCTAGAAGCTGTAAATGTGTGACTTTACATGGCAAAAGGAACTTTACAGATGTGGTTAAGTTAGGGATCTTGAGATGGGGAGATGATCCTGGACTAGCTGGGTGGGCCCAATGAAAGCAAAGGGGTCCCTGTAAGAGGGAGACTGGAGGGTCAGAGCAGTGGTAGAAGTACTGGAGCAGAGGTTGGAGTGAGGCAAACAGGGAGCTACAGGCCAAGGATGGCAGGCAACCTCTGGAAACTGGAGAAGGCAAAGACACGGATTCTCCCCTAGCGCCTCCAGGAGGACCCAGCCCTGCCAACACCTAGACTTTAGCCCAGTGAGACCGATTTTAGACTTAGGAAACTAATACAGTAGCTAAGTCTCCCCCCACCTCTCTCACATACACACGCACACCACACAGTCCTTGCCCTCAAGGAGCTCATTCATCCAGAGAGGGAGACAGACAAGTTGCCACCAGTTCCTGCACATCGGGTGGAATAAGAGTTGCAGAACACCTGCAACAAATGCTAGGGGAATCGGGGAAAAGTTTTGAGACCACATAAGTGGGGCCCTGACCATCCCACCAAATGGCCTTGTCATCTACAACTGGTTATAAAACCCAAGGAGATAATGACAGTCTGGAGGCACTTACTAATGGATTTTTTTTAGTGGATTCACTTTCTAACGGATCCGCCCTGATAATGTTTCCACATCTGTAAGAGACAAAAACTTGGCAAAGGAAAGGGCAACACCCTCACAGCTTCCTTCCTGGAACCCTTTGGTGGCTTGTCTGGATTTACCAGCTAGGTCTTCCTGCCATTCGCTTCAATTGGACCCCTTGCTCCTTCAGACATTTCCTTCTTCTCTGGCCAAGGTCAAGCACATATCGAATTATTCTAATGTAAGAGAGACATCAACAGCTTCAATGTACAGATCCCCTTTCAAGTAACTGCCTCCCACCTGTACCAGTCCCCCATGGCATCTTCTCAGCCAGTCAAAGCAAACTGAGATTTCAAAACATGCCTGGTGTAGTCCATGCGATCCCCAAAATAAATGGAGGTGCAAAGAGAGAATGGATTTCCTCTTTATAAGAGGTTTTTCTAAGATTCACAAAGGAGCTTTGACTTCCTAAAATGGAGACTATATAAGGTCAGATTTTTTTTAAATCACTATTTTAATCACTTGAAAGTGAATAATTTGGTAGCATTTAGTACATTCACGATGGTGTACAATAATCACCGTTACCTAGTTTCAGAACATTTTCATCACCCCAGAGAAAACCCTGTTCCCGTGAAGTGCTCACTCCCCATCTGCTCCTCCTCCCAGCATTTTAAGTTACGCTGTTGGGCAAGAGGCTCTGCTTCTGCTGGGCTCCTCGTATGTGAAACACACGTGGCCTCAGAATGTGGGAGATGAAATGTGCAGGAATAACTGAAGAGAAATCGCAGTGAGCATTTATTGAGTACTTAATCTTGATTATGCTAACAAACCTTTCACAGGTACTATACCAAGTCCATTTGACAGATGGGAAGAAGGAGGCCCAACCACAGGCAGTAAGCAGCAGAGCAGAATAAGCACCCAGGGAGACAAGCACTAACTTCAGCAATGGACATATCTGCTCTAAACCACCTGCCACCTGAGTGCCACCTGCCAACCCCCCCCCCACAGTCAAATGTGACAAAAGTAGAAGGAGCACCACCAATGAGAACCATACTTACTGCACAACAGACAACCTCGACATGAATAACAAAGACACGGAGATGTCCTCCAATCAAGTCAAGCATTCCAACTGCCAGACAGCCTGTCCCTCCTGTCCCAGTAGCTCTGTCTACAGTCCATACTTGCCCTTGTCTGGTGGCCGAGGGTAAAGATTCTGAGCTGCAAACTAGGTCCTCGAAGGAGCAAGGACATCACCTCCATGCAGCTCTGTCCCTGACACGCCGAAGGTGGAGAATAACGTTTGTAGGGTGCCGGCACAACAAGCACCCTGCCGTAACCTGGCACATAAACAGAAGGCTGATAGCCCTGGAATAAAAACAACCCCTCAAATTTACTTGCCAAACACTTCCTAGTATGCAGAGTTTTTCACATCTATAAATTTTTGTTTGGGATCAATATCTCCTTAGGAAATGAGAAGCACATATCAAGAGAGACAAATTCACAACATACAGCCTTCAAACCAATAGATAACTTACCTGTGACACTGCATATACATAAAGGCCGATTGCCCCGATAACTGGAAATAAAGTCACCAGCACCTGGTGCTCACTTGGTACTTAATAAATGTTGAATGAATACTGAATAAACAGGAACCACTTTTAATGGGATCTGCCACTTCCCTTGCTCCCTTGCTCCGAGCCCCACAAAGCAAATGTATATATAGAAACATCCCAGCCACACATTCAAGTAATGTGAGAGCAAACCACCGAGAAGCCCAGCAATGTCCACACCTGCCGGGGGAGCACCCAGCTGCTGGGGTCAAAGACCAGCATGAAGTGCACGTGGAACCTCCACACCGACAAGACAGATTTCAGTTGTTTTAAACAAACCACCAAACTGGCTAATGGCTTCCCTCGAAGAAACCCCACACCTTCTGCCAGGAGACAAGGAACTCATTAGGCGGAGCTCCATCCTCCTGTCTCCTTTGTCAACAGGCCTCAGAAAACAGGAGCCCACTTGCTGACAGGCGGCATCCGGGGATGATCAGATTTCTATCAGTCACGACACATGGCATTTCTCTCTGGCTCCAATTCAGGACCCTACCCCACCCCCAACAGGCAGCTCTCAGCTTTTAATACTTCCTGAACAATCAGGCCTTTAAGAAAACGGTCACGTATCAGTGGCACACACATGGCCAACACAATCGCAAGTTCAGTGTCCTGCCTGCCCCTGAGAGCCCCTCAAACACAGTCATGCTTTCTCAAGCCCACCAGCTCTCAAGGAAAAGACCACATATCCATCTCCCCCAGACCAAGAACACCACAAGAATCTTCCTCCTGATATTCAGAGTTTTTCCCTGTCTGAGTTTTCCCTCAGCTTTAGGGTACCACCCTGCTTAGTTCAAAATCACAAAATCCTGGTGATTCCACTTATACAAAGATAGAAGTCAGGATAGTGCCCCCCATCCCCGCCCCCATGGAGAGGCTGCTGGGGCACCAGTCATTTCTTGGTCTGGGCGCTGATTGCGAAGGTGTATTTGGTGTGTGAAAACCCGGGAAGCTGTGTGGTTATTTGTAACATTTTCTGTATGTATGTTACTTATCTATAAAAAGTTAATATATAAACTGCTGATTCACATGAATTCTCAGTTTGTCCTAGAACTTTAGGGGCTGGAGGTATGGGGTCAATCACACCACATAAATCACAGACTTTCTTTCTCAACAGCCTGAAAAACCAGTTGTTCCTGCTGTTGAGAGTCACAGACCACACTGGTTTCAGAAACACTTCCAACAGCCCCGAGGAAAGGCAGCCACCAAGGAGCAGCCACTGCGCGCCCCTCCCGCTGAGGCTGAGCTAGAACTGATTCGTTTATTCCAAGATCAGGCTTGGAAAGGAGGAACACTCAGTCTTCCAGCTGAAAGCAGGCAGCCAGCACGGTTTTCTGCAGAACGTTTTTCTTTTTTTTTAATGGCCTGGTTGCTCAAAGGGGATGATGGATGCTTTGACTATAACACACACTGTTTTGTTTTTTTTAATAGAGGTCATGCCTGAAGCGCCTGCCCCACCCCTCCCCATTTACCTCCTTTGGTAGCCTTTTCCTAGCTGGCCATGCACAGGTGTGTTTCGGGAGCTCTGCTGCTCCTGAGTCACCCTCCTGGAGGCTGCTCCTGGATCCTGATCAATTTCCTTCAAGAGACTGGCTTTGGTGTTTGGGGTTCACAGTGTTATAACTTGCAAAAATGAAACGTCTCTCTTTTTTATGAGCAGAATGAGCAGCACATGAGGCTCTGACCCCTCCCCCACCCCCTCCTGCCTAACAGGAAACACTTATTTCTGAGCTCCTGGGTCAGACGGTCATTTGGCCACACCAACCATTTAGCACAGTGAATTTCTCATCACTTTATCCCAGCAGGGCTTCTCCTCTGGGCACCGGGGTTTGATGCCCGGTCCAGGGGCAGCCTGGTCTTTTCTGGCCAAAGGACAAGGCTGAACCAGCCTGACACCACGGGAATTATCCTAGCTTCCAAAATAGTTTAAACTGTATAGATTCTTGGGCAGGAAATTCTCTGTTGAGCCACACTGAATGTACTTTCCTAGAAAAGGTTAAGCTTCAGCAATAGGAAATCCATGCACTTTTCATCGTGATAAATCCGAGGAGATGGCTTTGCCAATAACAGTCTCTTCTGGGTGCGTGTGAGCGACGCTGAGTCAGCCGAGAACGAAGACCATGCTCGTGCTTCCTGAGGCTCCTTCCTCCTGCTGTCACTCCACTGGCTCCACAGCAGGGCATGGACAACCCGATACCTGCAATAAAACAGCTCGACGACCCCCCTGGAAGCTAACCAGAAACATGCTGTCGGATGGAACTGGAGGAAAAAGGTCTGCGACCAGGCCCCAGAGATCTGGACCCAAATACACCTCAGAAATCATGCACAAGTCGTTTCTCTCTGGACTTCAGTTTCCTCATCTGTAAAGCCTAAAGGCACAAACACAGCATCTTTCAAGTCCCTTGCAAGCTGGTGGCTTTTCAATTCCAACCCAGAGACATATTTTTTTTTATTTTTTTCCCAATTAGTTGCCAACATTTCAAAATCTGGAGAGTTCTCATGAGAATTTGGGGATTTTACACTAAGATTCTGCTTTCTGGATAATCTTGGCAGTTGGCAGGTCTGGCCACAGTGGGCCCGCATTCCCAACAGGAGGCCAGACTGAGGAGGGGGAGAGTGTTCCTGGGACAGGGATGAAGCACCAGGCGGCTGCTTTCATTGTCATCGCTGGCTGGCCCTGTCAGCACTTAACCTTGGGACTTCTGTTCTTAAGCCTGGCTTATTTTTTCCCCTTTAACATATTGCTTAACTTCTCACTTTTCACTTCAGCTGGAACACACATGAATAAACTCTGAAGTCAAAATATTTCACAAAAATCAGTACAAAATCTCATTAAGTGGGAATCCACAAAGCTGGGACCTGTGCCCCAGCCTCCCAACACTTCTAACATTGACTGCCCAGAGACCCAGAGCTGGTTTAAAAGTCCTCCGGGGACCCTCTGACCTCTGTGGGCTGTCTCACACCATCCCCACCCCTCATCTGGGCCCCTCAGCCAGGGACGAGTGTTTGGGAGCCAGGACAGTGAGGTCAGAGGTGGGCGGGTTTCTGTGGAGGTCGGAGCCACATCTGCATTTTGTCATCTGCTGGGAAGGCCAGGGTGTGCAGGGCTGCCTGGGGGCCTGCCAAATTGCTGGAGGAGACGAAACAACTGTTACGGCAAGAAGCGAGCAAGAGAGCATGTGAGGAAGAGCGCTGGCCCACTCAGGTGTGTCTGGTGCCGGGCAGCTGGGGCAAGGATGTAGGACTTTGTCTCGCATCTCTTTAAAGGAAACACCAAGCCAAGAAGTGCAGGAATAAAAATGAAGTTCTCAAACTCCTTGGTAATACTAATGTAACGACAATGACAGTGACAGTATCCACAGCCACAGCAGCATGACAGTTAACACTCAGTGAGCTCTTACTCTGTGCCAGGCACTGGTATTTCCATTGTCCCTATTTTCAAGATAATAAAACTGAGGCCCAGCAAGATCACAAACTTGAACAAGACTGAACGGCAGCAAGTGGTGGAGCAGTCACTGGGTGCCATGCAGCTGCCCCTGAACCCACACTTCTGACCACTGGGCTCTCTGCTGACACAGTACCGTGCCTTCCATGTTCAGGGTTCGGTGACACACACTCCTGTCCACATTCTAGCACTGTCCAAAGTCAAGTGGAATTTGTACGTGCACCCCTCACCGTGTAATACAGCTGCACACAAACATCTACATGTTCTTTATTGTACAGAGCCACACACAAAACCATCCGCACCACTCCTCCGTGGCTTGGAAGGTCTTTAAGGTGAATCTTGACCATTTGCAATCTGCACCTCACTCACTGGCTTTACTTGTGTAAACTGCCCAACTGCCTTCTGCCCCATGGACACTAAGGCATCTGCCCTGTCAGAGCCCTGGCTCCTGAGAACCCCAGCCACGGAGGACAAAGGACCCCCATGTTTGTGAAAAGGCCTGAATAATGCGGAGAGTTCTCTTTAGGAACAGATATGGGCGGTTTTACAAAATATACTTCACTCCCAGAGATACTGGGCCCCCGCTCACTGTCTCTCACTCGTAATTTACACACAATACAATAAACTTAGCGAGAAGAGATCAGAAGCAGCAAAATTTGAAGAAGAAAATGAGCAAAAGAGGAGAGTGCTAACAGGTGACATAGGATCCCCTGGAAGGAGACCAAAAGGACATTTGAAAGCAGGATTTAGTCCCAGGGAAAAGGTTTCCATCCCCTCCTGGTTACGGGCACATGGATACAGGGCTGCGTGCAAGGTGGAGGTCGAGGAAAGGTGACACGAGGACCACGTTTAAGACCGCAGGGAGGCGTGCAGCCTAGTAAAGTAACACAAGCACAGTTGGTGAACACAAATACATTTTAGGCATGAAGAGGGAAAGTGAAACCCCTAAGAGGGAACCGCCTGAAGATTCCCAAACATGCTACTGAGGGCAATACAAGTCTGACAGTGAGTCGCTCTCAATCCACCTGCCCACAGACAAATAAATACATGCCTCCACTTTTGACCCGAAGGGGACATTTGGCAATGTGTGTAGACCTTTTTGGTTGTCACAACTTGGGGAGAATGATTGCTACTGACATCTAGTGAGCACAGGCTAGAGATGCTGCTAAACATCCTACAATGCACAGGGCAGCCCCACCTCGAAGAAGTATCTTGCCCGATGTGTCCGTGCTGTCAAAGCTGAGAAACCCAGCTCTAAACCAAAGCAAAGGCAGCAAGTATGGATTTGACATTCAAAGGAAAGGGGTCCTAACAGTCATTTACTTACTTGCCATGTGACCTTGGACTTTGGTCTCCTCACCTGTACAAGGAGATAATCACTCAAACCCTGACTATGCTGGGGAGCAGGTTAATCTTTGGCGAGACCTGTTTTTGGAAGTGCTTTGTCAATTGCAGGTCTCGCTCCACCGTCACTCCCCCTCCTTCGTGCTCACAGAGCCTCCAACTTCACTGAGGAGAAGGAGAAGCAGCAGGGACTGGGATGGGGTGGGACGGGGGGTGATGCTTAGAGTGGCCAGCAAGACTGGGTCGTACATGGCACCCACTGAGGATGCGAACTCCCTCATGGAGGGCCTGGCACTTCTCCGCTCCCCATCAGGCCATGCCAGGATGCGTGGGGTTGAGGATGGTCTGTGGTCTCCAGGGCAAGGTATCCACTCCAGGACTGGCCTCACAACCCAGAACTGCTACCACTCCTACAACAACACAACCACAATGACAATAACATCTGATATCCATTGAGCCTCGATCTGTGCCCGGCCAAGAACTAGGCCCCCTTCATAGATTATCTCATTTAATCCTCACAAGCACGGTAGAAGGTAGAAGGTGGGTAGGATGATTATCTCTGTTTTATAGGTGAACTAAAGTGATTGCCCAAGGCCTCACAGCCCAGACAAGACTGGCCTTCAAACCTAGGACTGCGAGGTCACAGTTCACAGCCTTAACCACAACAGCACCACCTGGACCCCTGTATTCTACAAGAGAGCCAGAAACCAAGCTGCACAGACAGCATAATTTTAATGGAAATAATCAGTATGCACGCATGTGCATACCAATGCAAGAAGGAAACTTCCTGTAGTAGTAACCGACTAACAGCCAGGATGCAATCAACAGACATGCATTCCAAGTAATGAAAAGTAATCGAAAATTTTTCAATTTTCTCTTTATATTTTTCTAAAATTCTCAAAGTTTTTTTACAGTAAATAAATTAATAGTTAATAAAATTACTGAATCATAATGCAATCAATAGTTAATAATATAATAAAATTAAACTTACAAAAGTAAAAATTAGTAATATTTGTTTTTAATCTTTTAAACTTATAAAATATAGTATAAATGTGCCCAACAACCTGAAATTATTAATTGGCTAGACCAGAGGTTGGCAAACTATGCCCGAGGGCCAAATCTAGCACGCTACCTGTTTATATAAATAAAGCTTTATTGGAACACAGCCACACCCCGCTCATGGACATAAATGTCTATGCCCGCTTTTTGCTGCAGCTGCAGAGTAGCTGTGCACAGACACACCTGAACACTATGCCCCCTTCTAATCTGGCCAGGAGATGGACCTCTTACTTCCCTACCTCCAAATTTCTCCTTACAAATATCTCTGCTTGTTTTGCTACAGTGCCAAGTAATTATACCAGGAACCTAGTGAATTTCAAACCCCTCCTTAGAAAGGTATCCATAGGGTCTTGGGTTTTTATAAAATTTGGAAAAAGAATATTGTAAAATTACTTTTCTTGAACCACCCCCCGCAAATTATATGTTTTAGCCCCAGACATTTCACCACCCTTGTCCCGTTGTCAAGACCACAGCATGTCCAGGGCGAAAAAGGACTTGTCCCACAAACCCCCACACAGCTCCAGGCATGATGAGCTCTTTGGTTTCCAGTCCCCAAATAGCCAGCTCTCACAGACTGAGGAACTACCCTTCAAGATACACTTCCAGACACAACACGGTAGGCAACCCGCCCGGTCAGTCCTTGGGACCCACCAGGGAGCTCAGAGAGCAGACTGTCCCGGTGGAGGCCCACTGACGACACCCACGCTCACAAAAAGGAAAGAGAAACACACCTGCTCACACATGCTACCCTTCGGCCATTTGTTTCCTGCACTGAAATCCCACCATCCGATTTAATCTACGTATTTCATGATGCATAAATATGCATCATACGCTACATACATCATGTAATCAATCACAGCACTTTCAAATGATGGGGCAGGCAGATGAGCTAAAACTGGTTTAAAAAAAGTCATGTTGCTCCCAAGAACCAAAAAAAGGGAATCAAATTACACAGTGTACGTGCAAATGTTTTATTGTCTATTTAAAAGACCTAGCCAATGCACCGCACAACTGTTACGGTGGGGCATTCACATCAGTCGAGAGCCTGCAGGGCCCAGTTGTCCAATCAAATGCCCACCTACGCCTTTAAAGTTGCCGGATAGTGCCCTTCGCTCTCTGGCTCTTGGTCCCTCCCTAGTCTATTCTCATCTCCCCTCTCCGGGGGGGGGGGAGCAATCTTAGTGGAACGCAGCTGGCAGTTTCGATAAGCAGGTGTCAGGAGTTTGAAAATGACCTTGCTCATCAGCTGGTGGGAACCCAGCAGACAACGGAGTCACTGTGTCACTGTCTGCCGGGTCCCTGCCCCCAAAAGAAAGGACAGTGAGGTCTGGGAGAGGAAGAGAGGGAAGTTTCCACACACACAAACACGCATACACCAGGGGGAAGTAACCAGACAAAAGGAAATCCACATAATTTCACCCAGGAGATGAAATACATCCATTGCAGAGGAAAATAAAAATCTAACAGTGAAAACGTGTTGAGGTGTTTCCCAAACAGCAGAGGTAGACAAACTAGACTGATCCTTAGGAAAATCTAGAGGAAAGTCAGCACTCTCTGTGGAGCTGGCGAATTCAATCACGAGAGAGCCGGTGAAAGTGGGAGGAGAGGGGAGTATGTTCACCCAGCTGATTCCAGCGTCCAGATGACCAGGCTGGGTAAATGGCCGTTACTGTACCAGCCCCTGGAAGGGGTCCAACATGCAGGACATGCTCTGTGAGAAAGAGAAAGTCCACTAACCCAGTTTCTAATTAAATGTGGGTTAACTGGCACTGCTCCTTGCAGCTGAAGGGGTCCATTCAGAGCTGAAAGGAGCATTTTTCAAAATAAAAAGGCCGAGCTGCCAAGCTAGCACCTTTTATTTTCTCACATCCTTTCAGCCGCTCAACTTGATCCATTGCTAGTTGAGTTGACTCCTTGGTCCTGGGAGAAATAAATCCTCTCCGGCCCCACCCGCTCCCATGGTGCAATGACCAAATCCCTCTGGGCACACGTGGGATAGAACTCCATTCCACTGTCCCCATGGTGTGGTCACTGTTGCCCAAGGATGAGTCACCCATGAAAGCCACACATTGTTCCCAATGGACAAAACGCTCAACCCAGCAGAGTGGCCCATTCATGCTTCTTCAAGAGCCGACCTCTTTCCGCAACTTCGAGGATGCTGCTGCCCCAGCATTCAGTCTTCTCTTCCCAAATTCGTTATTAACACAAACAGTCAGTCTTCTCCGCCCGAATTCCGTTACAAACACGAGTGTGAGGACAAACAGGCACTGGAGAGAACTTTCGGTGAAGCAGCAGTGCAAAGAGTACATACTGAAAACCAAGGCAAACTTCTATCAAGATGTTTAAAATTCAAAGAGAAATAATAATAATAATAAGCCACATTATTATTAATGTGATTATTAGATAATAATAATGTCACATTTATTGCATAGCAACTAAGTCACTGGGCTAAGAAAGTGTGTTATAGGCATTATCTCATTTAATCCTCAGAACTATCCTATAAGGTCGGTCCTATTCTTAGTCTTATTTTACACTCAAGGAAACTAAAGCACAGAGAAATTAAGTGATTTAATTTCTGTGTCCAAGATCACACAGTGGTACAGTCAGGGTTTGAACCAAGGCTGTCCATTTCCAGAGCCTGTGTTCTTAAATACTATGCTATTGTTAATTTCTAAACTAATTTAGAATGGTAAAGTTAGAATTATCTAAAGTGTTCACATTTTGGGGGGATTGTGATATTTGTCATCTTTTTTGTCTCGTCTCATCTTCCCCCCAAGAAATGCTATAACCTGGCTTTACAAATGTAAAGGCAACGAGTTCCAGACAATGTGCTGAGCATGTAATGCACATCATCCCATTTAATCCTCACAACCGCCCTATGAGGCTGGTATTAGTATTATCCTATTTACAGACAAAGACACTGAGGGAACATCCTTGCCCCTGGTAACAACACGGAGAGAAATTTGAACCCAAGAATGTCCTATTTCAGCATCTACATTCTTTTTATTATATATTCCATTCCCCACAGAATTTCAAGATTTTCCAGGAAAAAAAATCAAGAGTATGATGAAATGAGGAGTGAGAATGACCAACTTCAACGATTCGGCCAACTGGAACACTGAGCGGGACGGCGGCAGCAGTAGGAGGTAGCCACGGCTCATCCACCTGGCCTCCAGCTTGTATTAGCCCATGACCTCCAGCAAATCTCTTCCCTTTCTGGGTCTCGGTTTCCTCATTTTTGAGAGAAGAACAAGAGAATAGGAGGCCTTCTAGCACCCCGATTAGAAGACAGGCCCTCGATGGGCACTTGTGGCATCTGAAGCGAGGACAGTTCCATGGGTGGCTGATTCCCTCATGGGTGGTGACTTCCCTCCTCCCTTCACAGCACAAGTCCTCAGGAGCAGGTGTCTAAGTCTGCCCCTGGCCTCAGGTCTCTACCCCCAGGAGAGAGTTCTCAGGTGCAGCCTGAGGCCAGGCAGTGAGGAGGAAGGCACAGCTCTGGGAGGAGTTGAGGAGTGGAGAGAAAACAGGGGCTAGGGGAGAAACTGGAATGGGATGCCTGGATCTGAGGGCTATAAACATGTAAAAACTCACTGAGCTTTGCTGTGAGGTTGGCACACAGGCCACATATACTTACAACTCAATAAAGATTAGAAGAAAAAAATATTTGAAGAGATAATAAATCAGAGCAGCTTTCTATAAATGTTTCACATAAAACCATAGTCTCCCACCTTTTTGGCAACATGGTCTGATTTCATGGAAGATGGGCTGGGGAGGGCTGGGGACTGGGGGGTCCAGAGGTGGAGCTCAGGTGAGAAGACAGGAGGCAGAGCTCAGGCCAGCTTTGCTTGAGGCCCAGTTCCTAACAGGCCCTGGACCTGTATGGTCCGCAGCCCTGGAGGCTGGAGAACCCTGAAGAAAAATATCTCACATCCCATCAAAGACACCCTTTTAAAAGTGTCTACCTTCTAAGTTCATTATATAAAAGGGGCAATACAGAACTGCAAGATGAATTATTATATTGGCTAAGGGGTCAGGGGTGAGGGTAAGCCCAGGGAAATCCTTCATTGAACAACCAAATTTCAAGGTGCCCAGTCAATGCTTTAACTCCCCGCTCCTGTTTCTATGTCTAGTTCAGTGGAGCAAATAAGGCCTAGAACTTTAGTTAGGGACCTAGAATCCTGATTCTGCAACTGACTTGCTGCGCCCTCAGCTTGGGTCAGGAATCATGGCCCCTGGCAGCCTTCCCTCCCACTTGTGGGAAAGGACAGTGAGGACCACAAGAGAAAGGACATTGCTAGCCCAGGTGGCATGAGCATTGGATATTTCTGCCACCCAGCATCTGATTCCCTGCATGTGGGTAACAGCACCTGGCCTCCCCACTGGGGGATCACCCCTCCTTCATTCTCAGTCCATGAGTACAGGTGAGACTGACCTTATCCCCCCACCCTCGAGTCACAGGAGACAGCCTGTGGCCCAAGCTGAACAAATATGAGTGTACGTGGGAAGTCCTTTTGGAACAAGGGTGAATGATAAACTTTCACTCCACAGCTGTGGCAGAATGTCAGCCTAGAGCTCTGGGAGGTATCATATGGAGGTAGCCGTCCTGGGAACAAAGCCAATACAGAAGAAAGCAGGGCCAAATAAGGAAAGAGCAAGTCCAAGGCCTAACGACACGGAGCCCCCGAGTCCAACCATGCCTGAAGCTACCTACTGTTAGGACTTCCATTTATATGAGCCATTACATTCCCTATGCTGCTTAATCCAAACACCAATTATTTCTGTCATTTTCAACAGCAACAAATCCTGACCAGTGGAACCACTGCCTGGAACCACAAGGTCTCTGAGTTACCCGGGGCACTGGAGGCCGTCCATCCCTGTCGTGCACATATCAGGCATTTGATAATGGTATGCTGACCTAATGATGAATGATTTGTTCATCATTCTGGCTCCGACTTCTCAAACTGAAGTAAAGCCATCCTGTCAACGTTCAGTACAAGCCACAGGATAAACCAACAGCATGTTTATAAGGCATTAATTTAAATGACAGCCACTAGCTTAAAATACTTTTTTATCAAAAGAAATATAGATCACAACTAAATGTGATTCATTCTAGGGATGCAAGGATCAGATAACATTAGGAAATCTGTCAATATTATTCATCTCATTGACAGAGTCAAAAGAAAAATATACATGGCTCCTTAGATGCTGATCTCTTGTTAAATTTCAACAGTTATTCCTTACTTTTTTTTAATCCTCCCAAGGATATGTCTATTGATTTTAGATAGAGAGGAAGGGGAGAGAGAGAGAGAAACACTTATCAGCTGCTTCTCTTAAGTGACTCAACCAAGGGTGGAACCCGCAACCTTTTGGTGTGCAGGCTATTCCTGACTTTTTAAAAAATCTCTTGGTTTAGTCAATGCAGCTGGCTTCAAAGTCAGCCAGGGAGTCACTTGTCTGGTTTTGCTGCTTTTCTGGCCCTGGAGCTAAACATAAGTGAGGCCTAGATGTATCTGATATGGATCAGAACCTCACTGCCCAGGGCTTAATGCTTAAGGGCTGTTCTCTGGTCCCCTTGTTTATTTCCCACTAAGGGCATCTAACCAGCATGACCACCAACATGCTAGGAGAGAAAAGGTCAGGGGAGGGTCCAAACTGCACGACCAGAAAGGTCAAGGGGTCTAAACTGTATGACCAGCAATAAACTAGGGGAGGAACTGTCACCCTGGGGACAAGGTCCTTGTGATCACAGTTTTACCTGTTGCCAGGAACCTGGGACTTTCCACCCTGGTGACCTTTGGTAGGTGGCTTATCGTCCTTGCTCTGCTCATGTCTAACTGCCTACCACAGCGTTACTTCCACAGCAATATCATCATTCAAAATACTATATATTTTATATATTTATTTACTTATTTTCTTTCCCATTTGTGTATCAACCTATACAAGTGAGATTTTTGCCTGTTTTGTTCTTTGTTGTATCTTCGGCACCTAGAAAGATTACTGGCACATAGTAGGCTTCAATATGTTTGTAGAATGAATAAATAAATACGTTGTCAACCAGGAAAAAAATAATCAAAAATCTCTTAACAAAATAGGAAGAGAGGGAAACTTCCTTAAGAGAGACAGAGCTCAAACCAAAAGCTAACATCGCATTTCAGGGGAAACACTAGTGCCTTCCACACTGAAGTCAGTGTGCGTTAAAAATGACCCTAGTGTCACAGTTGTTTACCACTATTCAGGAAGCGTTTGCCATCCAATTAGACAAATTTTAAATGTTGTCTACCAATTGGAAAGATAGAGGAAATGAAATTTTATTAACTTGCAAATGATGTGATTATATGTTTGGAAAAATTCTTCCCCATAAAAAAATAAGATCTGAAAAACTATTAGAACCAGTAGGACAATTTCATAATATTAATCAACATCAAGAAAAGGTTGTAAGTCAATAGCTTTCCTAAATACAAAAAAAAACACCAACAAACCATGAAAATGATGGTGACCGAGCCAACATAAATGATCACTCTAAAACATGCTCCTTCTTGCTTTCCGCCACTTCCCCTCCTCTGCCTGCACGAATTTTGGTAGAATGCTTGAAATGCCCAGCACAGCTCTAAATAAACAGACACATCAACCAGGTGTTTATCTTGCCTTGACTCAACCATCCCTGCTGACTGGGGAGCCCATCTCCTGAAACTCTTCATTCCCCAGTCACCTGGGCAAGCCCAATGGGTCCCTCTCCAAAGTTTGGTCTCCCTCCAGATGTTTTTCCCCACTCACCCAGAGGTCTTTACTCCAAATGCAAATTTGATCATGTTGCTCCTCTACTTAAAATGCTTCAGGGGCCTCCTGGGAGCTTAGGACAACCTAGGCTCTTTACTGCCAAAGCTCACAGGGCTCACTCAGTGACCCAGCCCAGACAGCTCCCCATCTCCTGCCTTACTCCATGGTCCAGCCGCACCGAGCTGCTGTCTCTTCTCCCAGAACTGTGTTCTCTCCGGCCGCGGGGTCTTTGCACATGCTGTTCCTTCCACGTGACTCATTCTCTTTTTTTTAACTTTTTTATTTTATTTTTTCAATTACAGCTTACATTCAATATTGTTTTGTATTAATTTTAGATGTACAGCATCGTGGTTAGATAATCATATACTTTACACAGTGGTCCCCTAATATTTCAAGTACCCACCTGGTACCATGTGTAGTTACTACAGTGTTATTGACTATATTCCCTATTCTGCATGTTACATCTCCAGGACTATTTGTGACTACCACTTCTTAATCCCTTCACCTTTTTCGCCCAGACTCCTTACCCCCCCACCCTCTGGCAACCATCAGTCTGTTTCCTGTATCTATGCCACATGGCTCATTCTTTACCTGACTATGCATGCTTGCACTTTCTGATTGTTACCCCTCTTGGGAAACATTAGGTCCATCCCAAATTCCCTCCAACTCCTCAGACTTCCCTGTGGTATGCTCACCACCCTGGGATTGCCATGTTTAAGTCTATTCCCTCGGGACTCTAAGGCTCACAGGAGCCAGTCTGTGTCACTCACAGCACCCAGCACAATGCCTGGCACCAAGTAGGCACTCAAGATAGATTTCCTTGATTTTAATCTAAATCACACCTTCCCCAAATTGGCACAGGGTTCATTTCTTTGTGTCACATCTGACATTATTCTTGGCACTGTGACTCGCCATCCCAGCTCCCTTGAGACAACAGCAGCACACACAGATGTGCTCACTCTTGTGCAAACTCACACTTGGGCTCTCTGTCACTCTGCAAAACTTCCCTTCCTCCACGACAGTCTACACTTGAGGAGGCCTTGCTTTGACCTGAATGTTATAAACAGGGCGTTGGAGACTGCTACATAAAGCACACTGTAGCCAGACCTGACCTGGGTCTATTAAAAAAAGGAGAGATGTTTTTAAAAAGCATGAAGACTTTCTCTGAAATGTCTCCCTTAGCATGCACATGCCTGTGAGATTGGTAGCAAACAGACTCAACTTTATTTGAAAGTCTTAAACAAATAAACAAACAAAAATGTCAGAGCTGCCCTTACATATGACTTATTTCTATAATTTAAAAAAAATAACCTTGCCCTGTGTTTAGGGTGAGAGAGAATTTTTTACCACAAAGGCTTTTCCTTCCCAACACGTGTTAGAATTACGGTCACTATAACATCTCTACCAGGTCTAAGCCAAACACAATGCAGGCTCTGGTCTTAACCAGATGTCAACTCAGGGTCACCAACCATGGGCCATCCTGGCCTTAGGGCATGACAATGTCGCCAGTGAGGCCTGGTCACTGGAAATGCTGTTCCTGAACCTACTCCAGCCTCTGGGCTTCACTTGACACTCATGGGAGAGGACAGACAGGAACAAGGTGGGTGGCACCATGGTGACAAAGGCAGGCAAACCCAGAGCGACGGTCTGGCTCTGTAAATGCCAGTGCCATGGTGCACAGATGGGAAGGCCCCGCCCTGGATTGATGGGAAGAACGAGACAGACAACCAAATGCAGTGCTTCAGCCAGGGATGGTCCCTGGCTGGGTGGATGGGGGTTGAGGGAGAAGAAAAGAGCTGTAAAAGGTGTTTTGTCACAACTAAGAACATTTGAACATGAACTGGATGTTAGCAGATATTTGGAAATTGCTGTAAATTTACAGGGGAAGATAATAGGTGATTATGTAGGAGAATTTTGCTATTTTTAGGAGTACAGGCCAAAGTATTTAGGGGGAAAGTGTCAGAATGCCTGCATCTTGTTTCCAAAGGGTTCAGGGGGAAAGTGTCTATGTGTATATACACACACACAGATCGGATGAGGAAAAGTGTCCAAGCAAAATCTAAGTGAAGAAAATACTATCCTGGTAACTTTTGTGCAGGTTTGCAAATTGTCCAAGTATACAGTTGGGTAGAAAAATACAATGTAAAACGTCGTTCCTTTGATAACACGTCATAAACAGGCGAAGGACACGAAGAAAGGGGCTGTTAGGTGGTTAGCAGGTCACTAGAGTTCTGATCATTTCGGAACTCAAAATGTACCTCTGTCCGCAAGCACAACATTCCTTTACAATACTAGTAGTGTTCGGATACTTTTTTTTCACTTTCCACAAAAGGGGAAAGTGAGTCCTCTGCCTGGAATGCTCACCGCCCCCCGACCCAGGAAAGCATCCCCAGATTTCATTAGAGAGGTGAAACGTCCCCACTTTAACTTTTTTGGGAAACAGAGAACAGGTTATTAAAACTCACCCCCAGCTCCATCACCACAACCTACCGAATATTCTGTCACGTGACTATGAGGTTAACAGCTGACTTTCCCAGTGATCAGAACCCCTGTGCAGGCAGGGCCAGCATCCGGCTCCTGCTCGTTCACTCACAGCGCAGGACACACAGCAGTCACTCGGTACTGGTTAAGTGAATGAAATATCATACAGCCCTTTGTGTGCATGTGAAGATAATGTAACAAGAAACGGTTGCCAAGTAAGAAGTATAACAAAATGGTGATTAGAACAACATTGAAAGTTAAAAATTGGGAAAAAAATATAAAACCCCCTGAACTAACAAGACTAAAACAGTAGCTATATGGGGGTGGGGATTGGGGAAATGAGTTGCCATGGCAAAGTCCTAGGCACATGGTCAATACACGGAAGAGATGAGGAATGCAGTGACTTGGGGGTACGGGGACAGTAAGTAAAGCAAGCGGGAAAGTCAGGAAATGGGGAAAACTTTTCCGACTTGTTTGAATTTACAAATGGAAAAAAGTCCTTAGTCCTAACATGAGGACGACCTGGTCAAAAAAACAACTCGGCTTTGACTCTGCCTAATTAACTGCCACCATTCAAGGCTACAGGACACCCGGGTTCTAACGCCACCTCTGCTACCAATTCTCACACATCCCCGCTCTGGGTGGTTTCCCCACTGGCAAGTGAGACGGTGGGTCTAGGGGAGCGATGATACCACAGCCAAAGAAACCTAACGTACAGTATATTGAATATAGACAATAATGTACCATAAGTATGTCTGCCATGCGCTAAATATCATTACAATGGCAACCATATCATTACAACATATAAATGCATCAAAGCAACATGCTGTATACCTTAAATTTATATAATATTACATGTCAAGTTTACCCTAATTTTAAAAAATCATATCCAATGATTCTATTCAAAGGACAAAAGAAATCTCTATTTCTTTCTTTCAATTGCTTGTAATTCCTAAGTTTCCTACAAGCAATTTGTTATTTGTTTTTGAAATAAAGAAAAGATTTACATTTTCTTGAAGCCGTTTTTAAAAAGGGGTTTATAAACAGATCAGAATAAGACATCCTGCCCTTGGCCATGGATCCTGAGTAGAATAGTTAGAAGACAGTGTTAGTCATGAAACTTCAAAGCTATGAGAAATCTTCACCATTTTACATTTACGTAATGCTCCCCAGTTCACCCAGGAATTTCACATTGTCCAGCCCCACCCACTCACTTCGGCGGTCAGGACACTGCCCTCGGAGGAGTGGCTCCTGCAATGCTGTGTTGAAGCGGGGTGGCACTGGGAGAGCCGACAGGACACCCCTCAGTGACTTTGTGTTGCTAGGTTGAAGCGAGCCATGGTGGGAATATTTACACCATGGAAATAGGCAAACACTACAAATTTGAGCTTTTGTCCCCACACATGCCAATTTAACCTCTCCCTTCCCTTAACTCTACCCCCAAACCAAGACTTGACCTCAGGCCTCCCTCCTTCCTCCTCAGGGCTCCTTTCACCCTGTTTTTGCTTCCTGTTCAGTTTCCTGTCCTTGTAAAACTGTAAGCTGGACTGTGAAGCCCTCTAGGGCAGGGGCCGTACTAGATTAATATCAGGTCCCTGCCTGCCCTGGTCACAAATCTATCCCTGAGCACAGCACAGTGCCTGGCACACAACAGGTCCTCGATCCACACCCATCCTTAAAGAAGACACTGGCTCCTGCTCAGAGATCACACACACCGATGACAGTGCGTACAGGTGGGCAAAGGCCACACGCAGCTCACATCCCAGCAGTGATCCCTGGGAAAGCCTAAACCCGAGTTCTCATCCTCTTCTCCCACCTAAAGAACAAAAGTCTCTAGACTACCCATCCACACCCTAGCAGAACACCCCAGACAAAGCCAATGCTTCATAAATGCATCTTGCTAATCCTGCACTTCTGTGGGCCCAATGAGCATGTCAACCATCGGTTCACATGCCCCCATCCCCATCCTCATGCGGCTCTCCAAGCCTGATTCTTGGGCCTCGGAGTTGAAAAGGTTGATCTAGCTCCAGGCAAAGTGTAATGCCCCGCGGGAATTTTCTATCAGATTCCCCAGGAGGGAGACTGACGCACATGCTCTCCGACAGGCAGGACTCAGCATCAGGACAGATGCTGTGTTTCACCCCCCACCATCTGTCCACAGGGCAGGGGCCGGGGGAGCTTCCGCTCCCAGATGAATGTGGACCAGGGACAAAACCCTCAAAGACACTGTTTTCCCACGTGCCGTGTCCCATGAGTCGTGCTTCCTGGTGCCACCTCACAGTGCTGTGCCTTTTCGAGTCCCTCCAGTTTGTGTGCTTTAAAACACTTCCCAGCTACATGCTGTGTGCCAGCCCCTGCGAGGCCCTTCTTTCAGCCCTTCTGTGTCCCAGTGCATGTGCGCGTCTTCCCCTCCAGACTGTAAGCATGGTCCACGTCTGACTGTATCCCCAGGGTGCCTGACAGAGTACTGAGCACGTGGTAGGTACTCAAACAATTATTGAACGGTTTTTTTTTGAAAAAGTGATCACCACACGTTAGTGGTTGTCATAGGAAAGCAGAGGGCATGTGTTCTAACAGCCCCTCGTGGCTCTGTGGTTGGTGGAGGAATGATTTACAGGCCGATAACAAACTAATGCCATGCGCTGAGTGTTAGCCGGGTGCCCAGCGACCATAGCTAAGCCTTTCTTACCACACTGAACCGTCACATCAACTTTAGGACCTAAGGACCGCTGCTCTCCACCTTCACAGGTGGTAGATTGAGACTTGGAAACTCCAACAACCGCACCAGGACCTCTCCACCACCCCTAACACCCTCCTGGCTGTTCCCTTGTCACCAGGGCCAGCCCGTGAAGAAACTGCCTAGATGGGCTCCCAGTGAGACCAGAGTACCCACCCTCTGTGCCTCAGTGGGTTTTCTCGGCCTAAGCCCAGCCCCACCCCGGGGCAGCCACAGCAGCAACTCCTCACTCTGCAGAGGGACTCTGAGCTGCCGTCTACAGGGAAGAGGGAAGACGCAGGTTCCCATCAGATGAGAACCAGGCAGGTGGTGTCGGACATGC
The DNA here is from genome assembly GCA_007922815.1 of Macrotus californicus. NCBI lineage: Eukaryota > Metazoa > Chordata > Mammalia > Chiroptera > Phyllostomidae > Macrotus > Macrotus californicus. The sequence goes on from VMDR010001761.1 coordinate 87,025, forward strand.
AGTAGGTGCTCACTCATTTTCTGAACTGACACGTGGAGGGATAAGATAAAGACAAGGGGCCTGAGCCTGCCAGTGAGAAGGACCCCAGCTCGCCGGGAGCCAACTCCGCTTTGCCCAAGGAGGGGGACTCCCCAGAAGCCCTGCCCACAGACCTCACACCCCTCTTCAGGAACACAGGGTTGCTCCTGTGATTTATGGACATTTTGTCTTTCAATCATGAGACCTTATCATGAGCAGACCTCTTCCCACAGCATTTGTTGAATGAGCAACCATGACTTGCCACTTGTACTTCTGGATGCTGATTCACAAGAACACAGGATTTCTAGCAAATTAAGCCCCAGGGGAGAGCAGTTTTCTGCTGCCAGCAGTGAGTGTGGGTGGATCACATTGCCTCTCTGTGCCTCAGTGTCCTCAGCTGGGCAGCAATGGAGTTAGGCAAACAAATTTCTGATGTTCAAAGAGGAGAATTTTGAGGGGAGAAGTGCTTGCCCTTTTTGGAAAGCCTTCCTATAAATGAGCTTGTGCTGAAATGGGCAGATGGTGAGGACCCGGCCCTGCTGGAAGAATGTAAAGGTTTAAGTCTGTTCGCTCATTCACTCATTCACTCACGTATGCATGCATTCGGTAGGTCAGTCAGTCAGTCAGTCAGTTAACATCCCATCATGGCTCAGCAGCCTTAAACACTTGAGGAAAATGCTCAAAGAAGGGATTCAGCCTTCCAGGCAGGGCCTTTGCTCACAGATTACACAAATGTGTTTCTTCTTTGAAAATAAAAGTCATCTCCGGCCTGCTCATTTCTTCCCATGTGTTTTGAGCACCTCCTTTCTGTCAGCTCTGCTAGACTTCATTCTCCTGCAAGGAAGGTCTCGTCTAGGGTGTGACACCCCCACCTCTAGCCCAGGCAGTGCCCAGCACATAGTAGGCTCTCAGCCTGTGAGAGTGGCTTTGGTGGACCAAACTGGCTAGAAAACAGTGATTTTTACATGGCAATGTAAAGGCGTGTACCCCAAATAGAGATTTGCCCCAGAGTCCTATGCCGCATTAGTTGCTGGAGGGGTTGGGGGGTAGGCCGATCTCTGCCACGTTTAGACTGGGTTAGCTCCTCCCTCCTTAGCTGTTCTCTTCTCAGAGCTGCTTATCAGCTCGCAGGCATCTCAGCCTTAGGCCAGAGTTGTTTTGCTCACTGATTTTTATTAGCCCTACGTTCACTGCCCAAAGGGATGTGTGGTGCCTGCTCCACTTCCTCGTGCCTCCAGAAGTTTAGCTACTGACCTTGAGAAGCTGGAAACCCAGCACAAGGGAGAGCATGATCTCTCCTGATCTGAGGCTGTAGCCACGACTCACCAGCCGTGACCTGGGACAAAGCGCTTCACCTCTCCACAGTGACTTCTTGGAGATTCCATCAGCATTTCCCACAGTCGGCTCCTTAGAACGTGGTTTCCTCCAAACATCAGTAGGCATTGCAGAGATCAAATGGGGACTCTCGCCAAACTTGTTTGGGCACTGCTGGCTTAAGCTCAGTCAAATATGCCCTTTCTCACAGGACCCAAAAGAACCTGTACAAGGTCAGTGTGCATGGAGGCATCTCTCAAGAGAAGTGACCTGCTGCTGCACCGATCACACTGGGGACATGCAGGACAGGAGGTCTCGAAGCAAGGGGGAGGTGAGAAGGCCAGGGGCTTTCTTCTTTGACAGCATCAAAGACATCAGTTTAAGTCTGAGCCCTATAATTACCTGTGATATTGGGGTGGGTACTTAAAACTGTTTTTTCATCTGCAAAATGGAAGCAAACAATGTGTATTCTGCTCAGCTGCTGTGATATTTGGAGCCAATGTATATAAAACCCCCTTAGGAGGTGCCCCAAATCAGCAGATATTGTTACCATTGGCTTTGGAGAAGATTAGTGGGGCTCACTGAAGGGCGTTTTCAATGGCGTCTTGGCAGATCCTCTAAGGCACTGCCCTAATTAGTGCCTTAGGCCAGTACAAGGACGGACACAAAGACTTGGTTTGCTGAAAACCCACAACAAAGCAGAACGCGGAGTTAAGGAGGCTGAGTCTGGGTCTAGGTTCTCCGTTCTTGGCTGCCAGATCACCGCCCAGCCCTTTACCTCGCAAAACCTCAGCTTCTCATCTGTAAAACAGTATTACTTTCCTCACAGAGTCTTCATGTGTCTCAAGTAAGATCATGCACACTCCTTAAGTTACTTTAGTAGTAATTTAATACTAACCTGTCTATGGGGGTATGCCAATGAATGTAATAAGGAGCCTATCCTGTTTCCATATTCATTCAACAAATTTTTAGTGAGTGGCTACTGTGTCCATGGCATGGCCCTGAGGAATCAATGAGAAGACACATAGAGCCTGTCTGCCCTCATGGGGCTTACAGTTTTTTAAATAATATACCTAAAATTTTAGGATTGAAAGGAAACTCATCAACCAACCCCTTTCTTTTAAGCCAATGAGGAATCTGAGAAAGTAAAGAGAGACACCCAAGGTCACACAGCCAGATGTTTGCCTACAATGATATTTTAAAGTTCCTAGTAAAAATAAAATGCTCAACCACTCAAAAACCCAACTTCTGTGTCCTTGGCTATTTTGCTTGGTGTCCTAGGCACACCACTGAAATATAGAGAACAAAACAGGCAAGATCTGGCTCCATGGAATTCACAGTCCAGTAGGGGAGGTAGACACTAAAGTAGTAAATACATAGAGGATGAGAAACTGAGTTACCTGATTGCCATTTCTAAAACACAAGTCTGGACCTACCAGTCTCCTGATAGAAAAATCTTCCTGGGTTCCTCACTCTGTGTAGCAATAAAAATAAACAAAAATGGAAAACAGCTGCCTTTCTTAGGTGCTTACTATATGCCAGGTGCTTTACTATGATTAACCCAGGACATGCCCCAACAACTCACTGCAGGAGATGCTATTATTGTCCCCGTTAACCAATGAAGACTGAAGTTTTCCATTTAACCAGTGCTCATGGTGTATGCAGCTGCCTCCTCAACCTCCAAGACTCGGAACTCCCTAAGAATTCATTTTTGTCCCTGGTGCACACAGTAGTAGTCAATGAATGCCCACTGAATGAATAATCAATGGATCGATCAGTGGGCCAGTTTCCTTCAAGGCACTATCTGCTAATAAGCTCTAGTTTTGGAACCAGAGCTGGTCAGTCTCCGGATAATCACAAGTGAGGCGGCTGTGATGTTGTGCAGAGTCAGAGCCAGACCCCGGAGCCCTGAGAGCAAGGTTTGTCTCTGTGAACCTGGACCATCATTTCATCACTCTAGGCCTGACTGCTTAAAACTGTAATGATGAAGACACAAGAAATGATACAATGAACCTGGATCTCTCCTAGCTCCAGAATTTAGGTCTCTGAAACATAATGAGGGGGGGTGTGCCCAGGAAATTGCACTCTGCCGCTTTTAGAACTAGACCTAAAGTGAAACACTTTAGGGCAGGACAGGGATCAGGGGAGTGCGTAAAGAACCTCTCCCTCCACAGCTCAGTGGGTGGACTTATCTTCATAAAGTGGATTTTCTCCTCGTGACAAATATGCCCAACCTGGAAAACCTCTTTTCCAGAGAAGTGTTTTGGATGTAGCAAGGCTGCTATCCTCTGAGCCCCAGACAGAGGGGCTAGCGTTATGCAAGAGTCCACATTCACAGGCTGGAAGGGGACAAGAACCCCAAACCACCCCCCAATTCCTGCACTCTCCTCTGGGAAGGCCCAGGTAAGGAATAACAACTGAGTGTGGTCAAGGCAACCACAAACATGTGATGGCTCCACAGCTACGTCCACAAGGAGAACTCACCACTCGGCAAGTGGGAGTCTGTCAGTCACTTACAGTGAGAGCAACAGCTCGGAGCTGGGGCTCCACAGAGAAACAGAGTTTTTGTTGTTAGTCTTTTTTCTGTTAGGATTGGTTTCAAATGAATTTCTGTCCTAATGTCACCTGTTGGCCATAATGGGGTTAACATCACAAGTTCCTAACTTATAGGACCATTGTGAGAATTAAATGGGATAAGTGACCCACACAGACCCT